>PVJA010036066.1:0-21376 GCA_004027025.1 Myocastor coypus | reverse complement strand
CCTCCCTCCCCTTCCCTTTCCTTCCCTCTTCCACCTTCTCTCTCCCTCTCTCATATTGGGAATAGAACCCAGAGCTATCACACAGAAGTATATCCCCAACCATTTCTAATTCTAAACTATTTGAGGCTGGTTTTTGCTAAGTAACTTAGTTGTTCAGACTGGGCTCATTCTTATGATCTTCTTGCTTCAGCCTCCCAGAGTGCTTTAATTACAATTATATGCCAGCATGCCTTGCCCAGTTTACTGTTGGAGCCTTTTTATGGACCAAGTTGGTAGCAATTTAGTTCACAGTGTTACCCTTGTCATTAACTATAAAACTAATATTGGCCCACCAAGAAAACTTCCTCAGTGTAAGTAAATGAGTTATAGTTCTCATGTATATATACATTATTAATAATCAGAAGTCCCCTTAAATAAGGATTGATGTGTGCCTTATTTGCCTGGCATATGTGTGGCCCTGGGTTCTATCCCTAGCACTACAAATAAAAGTTTCCTCAAATAAAATACATAAGCAGTTAATTTGGCTTTAGAAAATTACCCACAGTCTTTATAAACTACTGCAATTATCTCTAGAAATCTTCATGTTTCAGTAACTCTCCAGAGCTTTTACTGGGATAAATAAACAGAAGTGGCAATAACTATTCCCTTGTAATCCTAATTATCAGCATGCTGTTTAGTTGCATTTTAAACTTTTTGAGGCCTGTCTCCCTAGGAATTCAAACCATGCTTTCTCCTTGGCTGTCTGGAAAGGCTGATATTCCCTCATTGATTGGCCAATGTAGGGTTCACCCCTTATATATCCTTTGATGCTGTGCTCATGCTGTTGAGAGGTCTGAGTGTTCACTGTCTGTGTATTAGCAAGTACCTAACACAGAGGGAGCGTGATAGTGGAGCACTACTCTGTGGGGTATGGTCACATAACATGGACAAACTTTCTTCTTCATAATGCTCAGCCACAAATGGGACCATCTAGTGGAAGGGCACCGTGGTTAGTAACTGGCTTTGCTTTAAGCTGAGCTTCCGCCTCTCACACCCATGCCATTGATGCTTTGGAAGCTTCATGGTTCTGATTCCCCTGATTACTTCCTACATGCTTCTTGGGATTCTGGGAGAAAAATCATATCCTTGAAGAGGTGGGATGGTCCTTGCAGAGCTTAGCCTCTACCAGACACTGCAGAGCTCATGAAAGCCAGGTCTTAAAGCTGTTAAATGCCCTTAGAGGGATGCCCTCTGAGCTCACCCTGGGAGCACTTTAGAGCCCGTGTCATTTGTGTTCAAGGTGTAAGTTCAACACATTTGCTTTAGTACCTCCCACAGAGTAATTGTTTACTACATATTCTATAGTTGATTTTGCTTTTTTCCCCCTGTTGTTCTGTCCTCTTGAGGCAGGGTTTTGATGTGCAGTTCAGGCTGGCCTTGAGCTCACTTTTGTAGCCCAGGCTGGTCTCAAACTCACAACGATCCTCCTGCCTCAGCCTCCCAAGTACTGGGATTACAGGTATGTGCCACCATGCCCAGATGTAGTTGAATCTGCTTTTGCAAGCCCCAGAAAATTTGACCAGTATTTTGTTGTTGGAGACATGAAGACTCCACATGTTCAGGCATCTGAGGCCATTTAACAAAGTTTCCAACATATCCCTCAAGGAATTCTGTACCATAACATCATCCAAAAAGCTTAAATTTTCCTCACTACCCTATATCTTAGGAGGGAAGAAAAGTTTTACAAGGCATTTCAGAAAGATTTCTCTTATGACTGATAAACAAATATTTATATTTAAGGGTTTCGTTTTTGAAATTTCATTTGTGAACTTACCTTATGACATTATTTCCAATAAGTGAGGTGCTACTTTCATAAGGCCTTAATGTGAATTTATAGAATCTTGGAGTTTCTGATAGGCTCATGATATTGATAAAAAATTATCTTTCAGTGTACATCTGTAATCTGAGCAACCAGGAGGCTGAGGGAGTAGGGGCTACACAGTCTGAGCAAAGGCTATTTCGTGAAAGTCTGTCTCAAAATAAAAGATAGAAAGGGTTTGGAATTCAGCTTAGTGGTCAAGCACACTGCTGGGTTAAGTCGCCAGCATCCCACAAAAAAATTGCCATAGATATTTATCATGAACAAAATCATTTCAGGACAACGTCCAGCATTATAAAGTGCTCTAGGTTTTTTTATTTTATTTTTTCTTGTTTCAGAACTTTTGTTTGTTTGTTTGTTTGTTTATTTTTATGGCCCGCTCAGCCTACCCTGAGGGCAGGGCTGGCGCAGCATGTGGTGCCAGGGATTGAACCATGGTCCCTGCAGCCACCCAAGCTTTCCTAAGCAGGCGCTTTAGACCACTGAGCCATCCTGCCGGGCCCCTCTAGGTTAAATACCCTTATTCACAATACTTGGAACCGAAAATGTTTTGGGCTGAGAGTGTTTGCATATGTATAAGTTATTTTGAGAATCACACCAGAGTCTACCATAAAGTTTGTTTCTATTTCATGCGTGCCTTATGGATGTACCCTGAAGTTAACGTGGGCATTAATTATTATTTTTACATCAAACAAAGTTCAATGACCTAAAATTTTCCACTTGTGGCATCATCTGATACTTTAAAATTTCAGTCTATAAAGCATTTCAGATTTTTCAGTTTGGGATTAGCTTCTTATCTTCTCTCAGTCCTTTCCAGGTCAGTTTTTTGTGTGAAAGTGTGCCAGACATTAATCACTTGTGTCTACATTAATGAAATGCTGATGACGAGTTCATAGGGATCATACTCAAAGTACTGTATGAGAGCTAGTTGAAGAGAAGTCTAACATAAACGTGTGTCAATACTGAAGTTTTCCATGTGCATCTTTTTCTATAAATGAGCACTTGCATTTAGAGGAAAATGATTCTTTGTCACCAGTATAATAAAATATGTGCCAAACTAATTGTATATTGTTTAAAGAGGAGGGTGGACTAAAGGAACTATAAAAAAAATAAAGAACACTAAATCTTTTTGTATTCAGCTTTCCTGAGAAAATTTTTGAAGTGTCAGTGATGCTTCGCTTATGTGAATTTTAATTTGCATGTTGTCTGTGTATAGGATTGCTCACAATGCTCGGGCCTGTGTAGTTGGGGGAAGGAATTCAATACCAATGAAAATATGGCTTGTGTGTCTTTATGTAAGACCCGCATGCATTCTCTTCAAAATCATAGCTTTAAAATTTAAGATCAACTTGTGTCATTCACAGTGTGATACAAAACAATACTGTAAATCATTTACAGTGATGACTGTCACCATAACAAAATGCACACTACCTTCTAAGATGTGCTCTAAGTAGTGTTCTGGGTGCAAAAATAGGTACTCAAAGTGGTTTTTCAGAGAAAGACAAAAAGGTTTATCAGAGGGTGCACATTAGAATCCAGTATTTATGCTAACAAAATACTACTTTGCAGTTAGCACTAAAACATTGTTTTTTCTCCCCTTTGTGGTCTATTCCCTTCCGTTTTCCTCTTCAATCTGGATTTATCATTTTGGCTCCAATCTACTTTAGAAAATGGCATTTTTGTTGCATCAGATGGTTTTTAAACATGCTCTTCTCACTTCTGCTTAGCATAACAAGTGTATTTGGGTAGCAAAATATAATAGGACATCTTTCTGTGATTCCATTGTTAGTGGACACAGTACCATTCCACTTACCACAAATGGGCTTCCTGAGTTTTCTATTGGCATAAATAACCTAGCAAAGACATGCATATAGAATTGATGCTTTTTGAGGGTTTAAAGTCTCACTTCTCCATTTGCACTTAATATGAATATCAGAAGTCCCTCCATTGTTTATCATATCAATCTTTGAAATTCTGAGAAGCATATTTTCTTGATTTTAGCAACGTGAGATATGTTTAACTTTGAATTTACATTTTTACTTCTCTAGGTGAGTCTTGCAGTGTTTCTTCAAATATAGCAAGAGATTAAATGGAACTCACATGTGTGAAGTCCCAGTCAATAGAAATATTATCTATACTTGATTTGTAGGAAAAGCAAACTATGAATTTTCAGAGATTAATTGTGAGGAAAAATACTCATATCTTTTAGAAATCAGCAAGAGATTGAATGGTACAAAACAAGAAAAGACTGCTTTTATTTGGAAATGATTTCTAACAAAGTGATTCCTACTCCAGGTGTGAGGCTAATGCAGGAGCGTCACAAATTTCAAATTTGAAGTTCAGAACAGGAAATTTCACATGAATCTCTCTCTCTCTCTGTATATATATATATATATGGGCATGTAACCGTGCAAAGGCCCTGGATCCTGGATTTGGTCCCCAGTGATATGAAAAAGTCATCTCTAACCATAATTTTAAAAATACAACAAGCATTTTCATTAACTGAGCCAATTTTATATGTGTACACATCTTAGTCAATAGTATTCTCTTCATAAAATGGATGAGGAAAAGCTATTTCTTCATGTATCTGTGTTCTAGGATTATAATTTCATTCCACAATGTTCTATTATCCTTTGAGAAATTCTACCAACCTTTTAAAGTGCAGTAATAGCTTAACTTCTCTTTGCTTTAGAACCCATACAGATCATATTCTTTTGAGTATGAGTAGTGAACCCAGTATTTAGTAAATTTTCCAAACATGATATACTGGAAGGAATTCCATGCAATTAATTGAGCTGTACTGGTCTATATATTTTAAATAGCATCAAATGATAAAAAGAATGATAAAGTGATCATAGAGGTATTACTTTGGCTATTTGGTGGCATTTTATAGGGTAAATTTTTGTGTTTGCGTGTGGTGCTGGCTATGGGACTCAGGGCCTCATGCATACTCAACAGGCACTCTATCACTTAACTATTTTCCTAGTTTACATATTTATTGTTAAATTTTATTTCCGCCCTCACAGAGGCTGAATATTTTTATCTAGTCCCTATGCTTGCAACTGTGCTTTCTGCCCCTAGGTGGTACATTGTTACAGATTGTAACCTTTTGGGTAGCCTTCATGAGTCAGAAACTTGTAGTATAAAATTGAATCAGGTTTATTTTTTTCTACGAAAATTTATTATTAATATGATCAACATAATATTCAGTGTTAACAATCATATGGAGTTTAATATAGTGTTAAAGAATGTTTTAATAAACAAAAATGCATAATCATGAATACTTTCTCCATGAAACTCTACATAGTATTAATCTGTAATTTCTTACTTTTTCCTTTGAGGACATTTATATTCCATTTACTCAAACTATTTTGTGTATTAAGAAAGAATTCTTGAACCCTATGTCTAGGTAGTTTCTTTTAGCCTTTTTTTTTTTTCAGGACCAGAATTCAAACTCATGACCTTGCACTTGCCAGGCAGACACATATACACAGAGCTATCTCCCAGCCCCTTCTTTTAGACTTTTTGTTTATGACTTTTTCTTCTGTCCTAGTTATTTGTCTTACTCCTAGTTCTCATTGCCCTTAAGGCCCAGATCTAATTTCTTTAGTTGTGAAATAAAGGATTAGTCTCTGGCACTATTTATGCAGAAAGTGATTGTGTCCTATATTCTATACAGTATCTCAGGAGATTTGGTTCCTTCTGGGCCAATAATCATTAAGATTCTATCCTTTCATCTGATGACAACAGTAATAGCAAGAGCACATGCACACCCACGTGCTACCCAAGTGCTCTCACCTTGTTGCACTTGGCTTCCAGTTGCATAATATACAAACACAGATACGTGGTTATGATGTGTATTTGTGAAATATTCACAAATATGATGCTTTCTCATGCTGTTAAAGGAAAATAAGAACCTGGTATTATTATTTGCTTTGTTAACATAGGTCCAATCACTGTAATTTGCAAGAAATATTGCCTTTGAGTAAGAGGGCATTAATTTACTTTAATTTTTATTTTATCTCAAAGAGAAAAAATGTAACAGAATTTAAATACAAGGTAATAGGAAGGTAACAATGCCAAATGCACTGCATATTGTTGCCTTTAAATTACTCAGAGTAACAGGCTGGTCGTGGTGGCGCACGCCTGTAATCCCAGCACTTCGGAGGCTGAGGCAGGAGGATCGGTAAGAGTTGGAGACCAGCCTGGGCTACAAAAGTGAGCTCAAGCCAGCCTCAACTGCATAGCGAGACCCTGTCTCAAAAAGATAAATGAATGAATAAATAAATAAATAAATAAATAACACAGAGTTACAAGATACAAGCGTTTAATTATCCAAAAAATATTAGCCACAACCTTTCTTATCAGTGAAAAAGGGTACTCTAGGTAGGCCCAAGTTAGAATTTTCTGTTTCTTGAAGCTTCTAGTTATACAGCAAGTGAAATTCAGAGTTTAATCATCTGCTGGCTCTAATAGTCGTAGGGTGTGAAAATATCTGCTAGCTGCAGCACAAATTCATGGAGGAAAAAGACTTTGTTGTATGAATTTTGCATTATCCAAAGATCAGTGACCAGTGCTAGACACACAGCATAGAAATTAACGCTGCATTTCCTCCTTTTAAAACAACTATAAGGCTGGGAGTATAGCTCAGTGGTAAAATACTTGCCTAGTATTGCAAAGTCCTGAATTCTATCCTCGGCACTGCAAAAAATTAATAAAGTAAGTTATTAAGTTATTCATTGAAGACCTGGTGATTTTTGAGGTTTCTGGTTCAGCCTCCCATCCAATGCAATAAAAGCCTGGGGAAATGTAGGGCACTATCTAGAGAAACAGTTGGAACCACTGCTGGAAACTTTGGGCTGTGGAATGGTTCTTCAGTGTCTTCACTGTCTTACAAGAAGATGTATCTCTCCATTATTCACCTATGGATTCTGGATAAAGAGGAAATAAGTGCACTATTTGCCTTTATTTTTCTTGTTCACATCTAGGGTTTCTCATTTTGTATGAATTTATATAAGAACTTGATGATTTCAGAGTAAATACACAGGAAAACATTTTCTTAAAAAATTAGTCATTGTAAATTTAAAAATTTTAGAAAATGAAAGATGTAGGCCGGTGAGATAGCCCAATGGTCTTAAGCACCTCCTTACGTAAGCTTAGGCAGATGCAGAGGATCGAGGTTCAACCCCTGGCACTACAGGTCATGCCAGCGCCACTCTCAGAGTGGGCTGAGCCGGCTCCTCTCAAAAATGAGTCATTGTAAAATAATAGAATGAAGCATATCAGACTGTTATCCCCATATTGAACAAGATGAATTTAGGTGATGTATTTCAGAGGCATATACTGTTTAATTCTTTTTTGTCTTTTTGAGACAGGGTCTCGCTATGCAGTTCAGGCTAGCAGTGAGTTCACTTTTGTATCCCAGGCTGCTCTTGAACTCGCACCGATCCACCTGCCTCAGCCTCCCAAGTGCTTGGATTATAAGTGTGTGCCACTACACCTGGCTTTTTATTTACTGTTTACATTTTACCAGACAACATTCTAAGTATTTCATAAATATTAACTCATTTCAGTCTGAAAACCAACCTTAGGAGATAAATACTGATATTGACATCACTTTATGGATGAGGATGTTGGAGTATCCAATATTTAGGTAACTTGTCCAAGATCTTTCAGTTTTAGGTAAGAGGTAGAATTATGAGAAAGGTTTTCTGGCTCAAGAATTCCACTCTCGATCAATGTGCTATGCTTGGATATCTTTTATGGATTTAAAAATAAACAAGGACATATAATATTCTTTTATTTTCTTAAATGAGTACTAGCTCTTCAAATGTCAAAATTTTTATTCCCTTATTTTAAAATTCATCTTCCTTTAAAAGAATCTGGAAAAGGTACATTTGAAAGACCTGGAAAGATGCTTCACTCTGTTGTCTTCATGCTACCCTGAAACGTTGTACTCTTATTTTGATTTTATAAAATTTCTTCCTATTTGATTACCTGATGTTGCTTATATCTGAGTAAGCTCTTCACTCTAGTCTCCATGGATACTATTATATCAACTCTGTGTTCTATCCCTAGGGTGGAAGCACTTTACTTTTTTCCATCTAGGTCCTTTACACTCTCTGCTTGACAATTTAAATGTTTGCTTTTGCTAATGTCAAGCCTAAACTATTAAACAAATAATCTAATTTGCTCACTTTTTCATTTTCTTTAAGTTCCTGAGGCTGGACAGATAGCTCAGTGGAATAAACGCTTGCCTGCTAAGCGAAAGGACCTGAGTTCAATCCCCAGTTCCAAGAAAAAAAAGGGAAGAAGAAAACTAGGAGAATTATTTTCTTTAACTTCCTGCCAACTGTCTAATGCCTGCTTCTTGTCACTAGCTGGATTCTTCGGTTTTTTGAGTGCCTGTCTCCCACCACAGCTTTGCACATCTGTCGAAAGATTTATTCCTGCTTCGATACTGAGATGAAATACATTGATGAAGGTTCAGATGTAGGTCTTTATGATGCTGAAGGTTATTTTATATACTATACAACAACAGAATTTCTTCACTTCTCTGAATCTAAGTTTCCTTATCTTCAAAATTACAATTCAAGTGTTCTGAGAACGTAACCTACTAAATATTTCAGGCATCACAAAGGTCCTGCTCTGAAGGGATTTACAGTACTAGTACAAAATTATGATGAAGTGGGCTTGTGGTGGAAAGGTCTGTCAAGACTGTTTTATTCACCTGTTAATCCATTTTGCTTAAAGAAATTTGAGAAAGTGACTGCAGTGAAATGAAAAGGACTGCTCCCCTTCTAAGAGTATCCATTCCAAAATTCTTTATGATCGTAAAGTGTATTTTCATATGCAGTATTTAATATGTATTTTTAAAATGATTAAGGAAAAATTCATTTTTGTAAATATGCAGTCACTTATCTGTATGCAACTGACAGTTTGCAGTCATATTTAATGTGTAATAACCATGTAATGAATGCCACCATCTTTATTATTTATGGAATAGTCAACATAGTACTTGAAGATCTAATTGTGCCATGTACTGTGCAATGGAAAGAAATGATAAATGTGCCAGTAGTTCTAGTCATGCTTAATTGAAGTTAGTGTTTTTCTTGAAGGTAGTCATTAAATCTAGGGCAGTTTTTATGAAATGGTGGCCATGGAAGCTATAGTTAGTACATACAGGTGAAAAATGTTCCAGCACTAAGATTTCCTTCTGAGAATCAGCTATGGGGAAGGAAATTCACATAGATGTTGGTAAGAGAGGATCACAGTTCAAGAGATAACAGGAAAATGCAAAAGGAACATGGCCAAGCAATGGGCCCGGTAGGTTCCGAGTGATAATATATTTTGCTCTAGCCATCAGTAGTGTTTGCAGGCTTACACATGTATCTTTTTAAGTGGAGGGTATATAATATCTGAATTCTTAAAATTATGTCATTCAGCCACTACTATTTCCTTGTTGAAAATTTGTTAAAAATATTAAAATGAAATGTAAGCTAGGCGTGGTGGCGCATACCTGTAATCCCAGCACTCGGGAGGCTGAGGCAGGAGGATCGGTGAGAGTTCGAGACCAGCCTGAGTTACCAAAGTAAGCTCAAGGCCAGCCTGAACTGCATGGTGAGACCCTGTCTCAAAAAGACAAAAAAAATGAAATGTAAACAAGAAAATCCTTGTCTTATCCAGGTTTGTACCTTCAGCATCTCAATATGTGGTCTCCTAAATTAGTTTTTAATAAGTGTTTGTTTGGTGAATATATTTATGGAAAATTAACTATAGCCAGCTAGTCATGTTATGACTTCAATAGTTAGATGGAACCCATCTACTCTGGAGAGTTCTAGGGCCTTTCATTTACCTGATGGTAAGTTATGAGATTGACTTCATCTTTCAGGACTGCTTCCAGCTTGCCAATTCTCAAAATCCTGTCCTTGGCAAAATTAGTCTGATTTGACTTTTGGCAAAACTCACAACCTGTATTTTTCTGTGGTTGCTGATGGAAACCTGCTTTGTTGTTGCAGATTGACTACTTCTACTGGAGGAAGTATTTAGTAGTATATAGAGCTGATCGTACCACCTATATTTGGACCTTGGAAATTTAAGCTCAGTTTCATTCACGGCAGTGTGAGCCAAAGAAGTTTGTATTTGCTCAGAACTCTTATGATCTTCTGTGGACTTACACTTTTCTTTGTTGTTCTTTTGTTTTCAGACAAGTTCTTGCTCTGTGGTTCCATATGACCTTAAATTCATTAAATAGCACAGGTTGGCCTTGAACTATAAGCAATTCTTATGCCTCAGCCTCTCGATCACTAGGACTACAGGCATGATCCACTACATTGGGCTTGTGATGTTAAATAGAATGAGACCATTTGGTCTTCTTCATGTATATACTGAATAGTATGATCATCAAATCTTATCATTGAAATCATTCCTGACTTGGTGATATAGATATTGTATTGTTAACCTGAATTTCCTCACCACTCCTATATTTATTTATTTATTTATTTATTTATTTATTTATTTGTTTATTTGTTTATTTGTCTATTTATTTATTTATTGCTGCATCAGACTGCCTTAAGGGTAGATCTGGGGATCGAACAGCCATCCCCTGTGCCTGACTGGGATTGCCCACACAGGCACTTAAACCACTGAGCTAACCTGAAAGCTCCCTAGGATTTTAAGTAGATGAATGTAGCGTGGGAGCCCCAGTGTAGGATTTTATCTGCTTGAATGGACAGTCTCTTCCCCTCAGGATAAATGTGAATGCTGCCTTCAGCTTAGTGTTTACCCTTGTGTTCTTCTTTGTTCTTCTTCCTTTTTTTTGCTTGCCCTTTTAAGTTAGGTTAATTTTTTTTAGGTTAATATTTTGACATGATTTTTAACCTATATCTTGTTGCTTGCCATGTATATTGGTACTTAATTGGTGTACAGAATTCCTCACTGATTTGATCTCAACCTTTTCCTTCAGTTTTTTTTTAATTTTTATTTTTCATTTTATTTATTTATTTATTTATTTATTTATTTATTTGCAGTGTTGGGGATCAAACTCAGTACCTTGTGCTTGACAGGCAGGAGCTTATGCTGCTGTGCTGTATCCCCAGACCCTCCATCGGTTTTATTTTGAAAACCCTGCTTTGCTTTGCTTTCCTTTGCTTTGCTTTGCTGTGCTGTGCTGTGCTGTGCTGTGCTTTGCTTTGCTTTGCTTTGCTTTGCTTTGCTTTGCTTTGCTTTGCTTTGCTTTGCTTTCCTTTCTTTTCTTTCTTTCTTTTTTCTACTAGGGACTGGACTCAGGACTTTGTGCTTGCCAGGCAGGCGCTTAAATCACTGAACTATCTTCCCAGTCCAACTCTGATTTTCTAAAAGGCTTTTACTCAGATCTTATTTTCAACTCCTCCTGTGAAAATTTATTTAAAAATTATTTTCCTTTCTTTGACTTGCATACTATCAATTTTGGTATTCTTTATTTTTTATTTTTTATACATTTTATTAATTGCAATAAAGAAATGAGACTATTTCAAAACAGATTAGTAGGACAGTTACAAAATTAATACATTGAATATTGTTGTCTTTTTAAAAATTTATTTATTTATTTATTTACATCACATTTATGTATTTTCTTTAAGGTTAACAATGGTTGTATTACATATTTTCATCATTGGATCAGTTCTCTTCAGATTGTGTAAATCTTTCACCTTTGGGTATTTTTTAACGATATCTGCATTTTGGTTCTAAGTTTTCACTTTTATTTGGATAGACGTTTTTCTGGGTATTATGGAGGGAGATAGTTGCTATTTTCAAAGACTTTTATGCCATCCTTCCAGCAGCTGAATACCAGACTTCTGGTCAACACATCCCCTTCAAATGGTGATTATAACCTCAATGTTTTGTCCATGTTCTAAGTTATTTGCCAGACATGCAAACAATTCAGTTTCATCATGGTTCCAGGGAAAAGGAGAAGTAAGCTTTCATATTGTAATTATAGGAAGCTGGGAGAAATTGAGAACCCTGGAGGGTTTTTTTTATTGGAACCTCGGACTTTATAATAACTTCTGAGAAATTTGATGTTGAAAAAGCCAGTAAACGTATTGTGTGGCAAGGTGAGAATTGGAATTTGTGAGAGATAGATTTTGTTTTATAATTAGATTTTAACATTGTTACTTAATAGCATCAAATATGTAAGGTTTAAAACATTACTAAATGAGGTAATATACAATACTTATTACAGTCTCTCCTATAGAATAAGAGCTCCATAAATGCCAAAAATGTGTACTATTATTAACAGTTACAAATGGTGATTAAGTAGGCAAGATACTGAATTTTGAATAATTGCAAAATGCCCTCCACAAGGCAAATCTATCTTCTTCATTGTTTTAATGATTATTTTGAGAACCCTGAACTCTTAAATTCTTAATAAAATTCCTAGCATTCCAATTGATTAGAAATTATACCAGAGAATAGATTTTAATAGTGCTACTCTGTCCTGATCAGAGGACAATAGGAGAAATAAATTCTCAAGGTGGAAAATGGAAAAAAAAATGAGGCCAAAATCAAGTACTTGTTTAACAGGAGAAATGTGCCAGATTTTAGTTGTGGTTGACATGAGAGTATATTCAGGAAGTTCAGATCATTAGAGTGAGATAAACTGAGCCTGAGTTGTAGTGGTGAGAAAGTGGAGCAAATCAGGGAAAGTACAATAGAAAAAGCAGGGTTTGAAGTTTGGACAAACTATTGTAGGAAAGCAGTTGAGATAAAGGCATGCATGTCAAGAAAGTGTCTTCTGAAACTGAAAGTTCGTCATCTGAAAGAACATTTCAAGGAAGTTGCATTGAGTTAATGTAAGTTACAGGCTCACAAAGACAAATAGATTCTTATCACAGAATCATAGCATCACTTCCCCTAGGTATTCAAAGCTGCCAAGGTTGCCCTTCTGGTTTTCAAGAGCATGAGAATTCCTCCCTTGCCAGGAATTGAACTTCCAAAGGTCATCCATCTTGAGTTGTCAATGAAAGAAACAAAACGAAGCAGAATGGTTGAGATAAACATTTTAGTTTGAATATAGACTGTCAAGATGTCTAATATGATGTGATCAGATCATGAGTTCTTCATGGATACCCTAAAAGTTTGAGGCACTTTAGCCAAATAGATGAACTTTTCCAGGTTTCTGTGCAAAGTTGACATGATCAATAGGTTACTTTGCCCTTCACTGACTTTAACTCTGTTGTGAGCTCATTTAGAATTCTTTCAGAGTGCTTTCAATATTTGTTATGTATCTGACTATTGATGGCTGTTTTTGAAAACCCAACGTCGGGACTTATGTGCCTTGCAAAAGTAAACAGAAAGTTACTTTCGCATCTATTGAGATAAAGCAGAGTTGAAACTGATAAATTTTATAGTCTCTCTCTCTGTCTGCCTGTCTCTGTCTCTGTCTCTGTCTCTGTCTCCGCTAATGATGAAAACCACAGCTTTGCCCATTCTAGGCAAGTGCAATTCTTCTAGATCACATCTCCAGTCTCCCCAACTTCCCAGTTGTCATTATTCAATATAAATATTAAATTTCTAGACTTAAAATGTTGCTTTCCAATCTCACGGTTAATGAAATCTTTCTTATTTCCAGCTCCCTTCTAGTTTAGGGATTTTATACTTTGGAAGTTTTGTACTCTTTCCTATGAGACTTGTTGAAATTGACCTTGAGAGATAGAAGCAAACAATTCTATCTGGGCCAGGTGACTATTACAATCATATTATAGTCGTACACTCTTCTTCAGTGTTAGCAAGGACACTGAGTACTTGTCCATAATTCATTTGAAAGATGTTCAAAAGCCACCCTAGTTTTACAGTTCCTCCAATTTTTTTCTGTAAAGAAAAGCCTGTGGTTTCCACTATAACATAAGTCATACTGGAATATCAACAAAGTAAAACTTCTTAATACCTATATGAATATTCAAAGGTAGAGAATATAAGACTCCATCTTGTTTGTGCTTTTTCTGAAGGAGTTGGTGTTTCATTGAACTCTGGTCACTTGAGCTCTATCATGCGTGTGAGAGGAATATCAAACAATGGTTCAACAAAAGGGTTAGAGATCTCACATATATTTCCTAGAAAATTCAGTTTCGCATAAGCCTCCCTTCAAGTCTTCTAGAGGTTTTTAAATTAATCTGTAAAATTATGGTACAATTGGGAATGTCCCAGCATTTTGACCCACAGCGTGTTTCTTTTTTCTGTCCTTTGACTTGTTTCCTACATGCAGCAAGTAAGGAATGAGTGATTAGTATTGACACTGAAAATCTGAGTTTCCTGGCTGTGATTCCAGTGATGAATTGAAAGGTTGCCCTCCTAAGTATAGCGATGAATACCTTATGTCATTAAATCACTAGGTGTTACCTCAGCTTACCTTTCTGACAGTCATCCTCGTGTAACTCATATATTTGGTTGAAGAGATATTTTGGGGACTAGGTGTGTGACTAACTGGTAGAGCACCCTACTACACATATATGAGGCCCAGGATTTAGTGCCCCCTAGGATGCGCTAAGCCAGTGACTGAGTCTGTGCGTGGTGGTGTATGCCTATAATCCCAGCACTGGGGAGGCTGAAAAGAGGAGGATCACTAGGAGTCCAAGCTGTGTACTAAGACCCTGTACCAAATACATAAACGAAAAACAAAAACAGAAAGAATTTATAGGATGCCATTATAGTCAAAGTTACCATCTAAATTTAGCTCCAGTTAGAAGCTTGTTGTCTAGCAAAATCTAACTGATAAAAGGCTTACTGGAAATTTCACCTACATTTTAAAATGGAGCTTTCCTCATTAATATTGAGATTTTACAAATATTTTAGTCATTTGAGACATTAGAAATACAGTCATGTGTCCTTAATGAGTGAGTACATTGCAAAATGCAAACAAGAAGCTGAACTTCTCAGTCTGCTTCTCCACCTATATTTTATGCTAGCTGGACTTGAATCACTATCTACTATGACCTCAGAGAGCCTGTGAAGTGGAGAGCACCACTTTGGCCTTTACTCACTTCTCTTCACGTTTTGCTCTTCCAGGCTGTGATGTCTATATGAACTGCACTCAGATTCTGTGGTGGAAGCTCCTAAGGGTAGATCATTGTTAACATTGCACATATATGGCAAAAGTCTGCTTTGCTCAAACAGTTTGAGAGAGCCTGTTTCTTAGCCCATTCTTCAAGGTCCTCAGAAACCATGCACATGTTCTTTCTGTTTCCAAGGTGAACCTGCCATCCTAGATGTCCCATGTGTCCTCACCACCACGTATGCCACAACACACAGTCTGATTTCCTTCCTTCTTGTTTTTCCAAGAATGCTCTCTGAATTTCTGCCCTACCCAGCTACTTGTCATTCTTTTAGACCCAGATTCCCTTTCTTCTTCTCAACTCCCTTGCCTATTGCAGGCCTTAGTGGCACTCTTTTCAGAATTCTAATTGAGTATGGTTTTAATCTTGCTGAATTTTGCTTTTAATTTATATATGTTGTCCATCTCTCACCAATGACATTTGAGGCTTCCAAGTTCAGGATCAGTCTCTTGAAGTTCTTTATATTCTGAGAGAGAAGTGGCTCAGGTCTGCACAAGTAGTGGACAGTAAATGTTGATTGAATGATACTTTTCCACATGAACATCTTAAGGCCTCACTTCCCTTGATGATAAATATTTGTCCAGTAGATTAAATGAATGATGGCTGTGTTCCTTTGTTTTCTACTAAACCTCCGTGCTCACTTCAGTGTCTGAGTCAAAGCATGAAAATTTTGGCCTGTTTGCCTGTATTTCTTCAGTGCCTACAATCATGCCTTAGCTGAGTTAGGTGCTTACTACATATTTGTTGAATGATGAATTGTCAGCAAAATCATCTTGTATATAGTACATGCAGTCAGTCTTGTGCCTCTTTTTGTACTGCATTTGTCTCAAATGCTTGAGGATTATAGGATTAAAATTGCTTAATGTGTGAAATTCCTGTTCTCTAGCTTAAATACAGTTTTGTTGAACAAATATATATATATATATATATATATATTTAGAATTTTTTATTTTATTTTATTTTATTTTATTTTATTTTATTCTTGTTTCAGAACCTTTGTTTGTTTATTCACTCATTTTCATGGCCGGCTCAGCCCGCCCCGAGGGCAGGGCTGGCACGGCATATGGTGTCGGGGATTGAACCGCGGTCCCTGAAGCTGCCCAGTCCTTCCCAAGCAGGCGCTTTAGACCACTGAGCCATCCTGCCGGGCCCCGAACAAATATATTTTTAAAATATGGAGAGTTCCTTCCCATGCACATAGGCAAGTACATAGCCAGTAATATATAATAAAAATTGTGTTTAGAAGCCAGTTTTTAATTTGGTTTTACATTAAATGATATTGGTTTAATATGCTTAAATGGTATTTATCAGCAAGTTCTCAGTTCTGTATATTACCAAAACATAGACAAATCTTTAATAAATAGACTTCTTTGACAAAACCAAGAGTATCCATTTCATTAGCTATTTTCAAAAGAGACATTCTAGCACCTTACCTTTTCTTGCATGACCATCTGACTGAACTAAGGTAGGCATTTAATTGCTTTATGAAATAGAATATCTTCACTTACCTGTTGCTTCAAAAAAGTATATGAAATTTATTATCCCGAGTACTGTAAAAAATGCAACAAAGCTTTGAAAAGCTCAATAGAAAAATTCTACACATAAACAAGTAACTTTTTATGGTCATTTTCTTTTAACAGAAGACTGAAGTTTTCTGTAGGATGCCTATGAAATCCTGGTATCCATATGCAATCTTGAACACTTCTCTTATGTTTTCCAGAATGTGTGGTGGTGGTACGATAACCCAAAAATGGAAGAAAGTTGAACCTGAAGCAAATTTGAAACCTAGTGAAGGCTTTTAAATTCTGTCAACCTGCCAATTCAAACAGGTGTGGCAGGTCCATCATGTGTTTATAAAGCCAAAATAAATGGCTATGAGAAATCCGGCGGTAATGTAGGTGTTATGGGCAGTTTAAAATGAAAAGAAAGAAAACATCGTTTTCATTGTTCATTCAGGGTTTTGATAGATACAGGAAAAGGAATGAATCTTCAGCCATTGGTTTTAGTACCAAGAATCTTGGTCATCTTCTGGACCTCACATTGGCTGCATTTCTGTGGTAGTGTGCTGGCTTATAGAGAGTAGGCAGGAGAAAGGAGGCAGTAGGGGAAAAGTAGGAAATTGGAGCCAAAGTAGTTGTGGGACTTGACCTTGCAAACAGCTCTGGAAGAGTTTCCGTTTCCATTACATAAGTAGAAAATAATTCTTTATGATTTTGTATTATCTGCAACATCACTTCTGTGAAAAAGTATGTGAATTATCTTTTTTATTCAAAAAAGGAACCACAGTCTTTGTTTTTCAAAAATTCCATCTAATGATGACCCTAGTATATGTATAATTTTCAGTATTTGTAGTTATCCTGTGTCGTGTGTTATATAGGAGTTTTATAAATGAGTGTTAAATAAAAGTAAATATTATCCAGGCATGGTGCTGCATGCCTATAATCTCAACACTTTGGAGGCTGAAGTAGGAGGATTGGTGTGAGTTTGAGACCAGCCTGGGCTACAAAAGTGAGTTCAAGGCCAGCCTGAACTGCATAGTGAGACCCTGTCTCAAAAAGACACACACACACACACACACACACACACACACACAAGTAAATATTAACTTTTATATTTAAAGGAAGAATCTAGGGATTGTTTCTTTCTATGGCCCAAAGCCAAATTTCTCCCCTCCTCACAGCAATCACCAACACTCATGGTTGGGTAGAGGCACTCCAAAGACTATCCAGTGACATACACAGGAGTCACTTGAGTGTTCCATATTTTAAAGATCTGGCTTCTATTACATGGACAGGAGCAGAATATTCATTAAGGAGATTGAGTGTGCAAGAATCTCAGGTATTATCATTCCAACTTGAAGGCTAATAGTGTTGGAAAAACTCAACTTTATAAGTACAGTGGATTAAAAACCAGAAAGGATGGTCAAAACTAAGCACCAGCCTTAACCAGTGTTCAGTCACAAAGCTACTTTTTAGTATTGTACAATAAAAGAGTTCATGTTAAATTACCATTTAGTCTTAATACTTTTCCAAAGAGGAATCTTGGGGAATTTTGTAGTACTTTAACCTCCAAGGGCAAAGACAAGATAGAGCAAAGTTAGATATGGTGTTAGCCGGGTGTGGTGGCGCATGCCTGTAATCCTAGCACTCGGGAGGCTGAGGCAGGAGGATTGGTGCGAGTTCGAGACCAGCCTGGGCTACAAAAGTGAGCTCAGGACCAGCCTCAACTGCATAGCGAGACCCTGTCTCAAAAAGACAAAAAAAAAAAAAAAGATATGTTGTTTACTCATGAGGAATTTACAGTCTAAGAACAGAGTAAACGTAAGGCGCATAATTAGCTAAAACGAGGAAGCATGTGATCTGAGCCATAAGAGAGACAAAGTATCATGCTGTTGCTAAGAAGACAGGCTCTGGAGTCTGACTGCTTAGTTTGACCAATGGCTTTATCACCTATTAGCTACATCAAGTTGTGCACATAAAATTGCTTAACCTTTCTTCTGCAGCCATTACCCCATCCATAAGATGAGAACAGTAGTTTCCTCTCCCTGAAGGATCTGGACAGTAATAATTAAGAGGTATTTGCCTCAATGACTCTCTTTAGTGTGGGTTTATGAGTACTACATCTTTCAACTTGGTGTTCACTCATGGTGAGTTAGAGATGTGTCTTGAAGTCAGTACTTACTGTACTTTCAGCCCCTCTAAAACTCTAGCTCTTCCACTTCTTTGTACTTTAGGCTGCATCTCCATTTAAATGAACACAGGAAGGGCAACAAAAGCAGAACTATTATCAGTCTTGTTCACTGTTTAGAACAGTCTGGAACATAGCAGGAAATGGACAGAGGTTAGCTTAGCACAACTCAGGGATCTTTATGAAAACAATGCAGAGTTATGTGATTTTGAGAAGGAACTATAAGTACTCCACAAAAATTACTGCTGGGTGTGGTGGCTCACGTCTGAACTCCCAACACACAGGAAGCTGAGGTAGGAAGATCACTGTGGGTCTAAGCTCAGCTTGAGTTACATATTGAGATCCTGTTTTTACCCCCTCCAAAAAAAACCTGATTCCCAAGGAAGACAAAAGAGAATGTGCTCCTACAGTTTTCCATCAGGGTTTGTGAAGAAAATATGAACTCTGCAGATCTTGTCTGATGGTCCTCATAGCTCAACAAATTAAGGCTTTGTGACCTCAAGTAATTTAACATCTATGGGCTTCATTTCCTTCAGCAGCATATTGAGGTTTTACTTGTATTTAAAACGCTTTTTTAGCTGGGCGTGGTGGCTCACGCCTGTAATCCCAGCACTTGGGAGGCTGAGGCAGGAGGATTGGTGCGAGTTTGAGACCAGCCTGGGCTACAAAAGTGAGTGCAGGACCAGCCTCAACTGCATAGCGAGACCCTGTCTCAAAAGACAAAAATAAATAAATAAAAAAAAATAAAACACTTTTTTGAGGTAGTGTATGGAAAGCCTTGAGTTTGACTGTAAACATCACAAAGGGAAGAGGTAGGGAGGGAGGGAGAGAGAGAGAGAGAGAGAGAGAGAGAGAGAGAGAGAGAGAGAGAGAGGAAATGTGTTTGTGAGAGATCCAAAGATCAATGCAAAGCAAGCATATGGAAACTGAATACTATGAAGTACAAAAGCACTGAGAAATAGCAACTTTTCCTGTTTTGAGTCAGAGGACTATAAATCAGGAAAAGGAAAACAATTCCTATTGCTCCTATGTCAGGTAGTGAAGATAAAGCTTACACTGCTCCTCATATAAGATTGAACTTCCTAAGGACATGGAAGAAACTGGCAGGTCTTCCTTTTACGTAGTGAAGCACAACTGCATGAGAGACTTCTCAACCCCCCACCTTTAGTTGTTGTACCTCATTTCTTTTGAACCAGTCCCCAAAATAGTTCTAGCCCAAAGGAATGCATGTGCTGGCTGGAATTGATTTGCCGAATTAGCCATCCCAGGTTAAAAGCCAAAAATAAAATCCGTCTTCTCCCATTTCTAATGCTACATGAATTACATGGTCAGAGGCTAGTTCTTATATGCAATTTTTTTTTCATTTGTAGAAATTCTAACCTCAAATTTATTAATTATCATTTATTTCTACACATGATGGGCCTCTATAGAAAAGTCTTTCTTCAAATCCTCACTGTTATGTACTGAGCAAATCTTCAACCTTTCCACATAGTCATTCTTTTGGCTATTTTTCCTTCAGTAAGCATCCTACGTAATCTGGATGTATGATTAAGTTGGAATATATACTTACAGATTTCCAGAACATATGTTTTCACAGTATTTTTTTATAACCCACTAAGTCAGTGACAGTATGCAAACTGATTTCCTCTTGGAATTTAGCTTAGTAACTAAAACTCAGAAGATTTGTGTCTAAGGGAAATCTAGGAAGCTTGAGGTTGCTACTCCCATCATTCATCAGTCTTGCGTTTGAGTGGCATGTGTTGCTTTACATTAATATGTATATATTAGCTTTATTAATACATAAATCAGATACTACTTAATCCATTTATTTAAGTGTAAATTCAGAAAAAGAGTTCTAATATATTAAAAAAAATTGTGCAGTCATCACAGCTATCTAATTCTAGAACATATTGATCACATGCAAAGGAGACCCCAGACCCATTAAATGGCCTTTTCCTTTTCTTTCCTCCCCCTAACACATGGCAATCACTAATCTACTTTCTGCCTGAAGAGATATGGCTATTCTAGACATTTTGCCTAAGTACAATTATATGACACGTGGCTTTTGCGACTGGGTTATTTCATTAATCATAATATTTTCAAGGTTCATCAATGTTGTAGCATATGTTACTATTTCATTCTTTTTAATGGTAGAAAAATGTTGCATTAAAAGCACATGCAACATTTTGTGTATCGATTCACCCATTGATGGACACTTGGATTGTTTCTATCTTTTGACTATGTAAACAATGATAAAGTGAACATTACTATACAAGGATTTGCTTTGATTATTTGGGTTATATACTGAGGCATGGACGTGCTCGATCACATACAAAATCTGTTTATTTTATTTTATTTTTACCAAGGTAATTAATTAATTTTATTTTTTTTCAATTTTTTTATTGTTTAAATTTAACAATGGTTATATTACATATTTTCATCCTCAGATCAGTTTAGATTAATACATATAGGTATATAAGATTCATCAAACAATTAAACATTAACCTTTCTAAATCCACATTACTTTTTTTTTTTCTTTTCCCCCTTCTTTTCTTTGAAAGTTGACATATTGCATATTGTCCTCACAATCATTCTACAGAGTGCCGTGTGTGGGCATGACCCACCTCCCTATTAATGTTGCATTGAAAAAACAAAGAAAAAAAAAAGGAAAAAAATATACCCCTCTTTGGACTAAGAGGAAGCAGATACATACACAGTCAAAGGTTTTGCAATTGCAGTG
>PVJA010036065.1:0-21370 GCA_004027025.1 Myocastor coypus | reverse complement strand
GGCTGCGCTCTCCTCCCCCTCCCGCGCCAAGCGCGCCGCTCCGCCCCCGCCCCTCACACATCCACACGCCTCCCGCCCGGCGCTCTACGGGAAGCCGAGGAGGTCAGCCCCCCAAAATACACGCCCTCGAGCACGGCGTTACCCGCCACCCTGGCTGCTGCCAGAACCCGGCCCAGCGTTCTCTCACCGTAAAGCTCCTCAGCCACACGGCGCTGCGCGTCCCCTCAGCGTGAGCCTCACACTCAGCGGGGAGGCCCGAGAACAGCGCTGAAGCAGGCCCACGGAAGCGAACTGGAAGCGTCCTCTCGGCTGACGGAGCAGTTGCAGGCCCTGGTGCCCAGGCTGGGAAGGAGGGAGGGAGGGAGGGAGGGAAACTCCGAGGGGGAAAGGGGAGGGGGGAAGATGAAGAAACCGTCTCCGCCGCCTCTACCGCCGCGGCCGCTTCTCTGTTACCCGGGAAATCCCGCCCACTCGTCAGGCCCGCCCCGCCGAGGGAAGGCTCAGCTTCGCTCCGCTACAGGACACAGTCTCCGTTCGTCAAGAATTTAGCCAATCATGGCGGTCCGCCTGCCCACGTTCCGCCCCTTCCCCCTTGGCTGGGAAGGGAGGGGGAGCGGTTCACCTTCTCCACGCCCCTATTGGCGGGGAGCCGCTCTAACTCAACCCCGCCTATTGGAGATGGAACGCTGAATCCCACCCCCAAGCTTCAACGTTATTGGAAGAAACTGGGAAGCTCTCCACGTCTCATTGGAGAACCCCACACATCCCGCCCCATACCGCCTGAAACACAGGCCTAACAAATCGGCTCCCGCCTCCGCCGGTCTTCGCATTGGAAGCTACCTCAGGCTCACACACTGCCCCAGGAAGGTAAGTAACCGATGTGGGGTAAAATGTCCGTAAGTGAGCCAGGCTCCTCCCACCACACTGCCGGGCCAGGCCCCGCCCGCAACAATCGGATTGGTTAACTCGGCGCCGGTGGCACCCCCATTGGACGCGGCTCCTGTCCAGGAAGGAGCCGATTCCGCCCCATGCGAGAAGACTGAGCCTCAGCAGTCCTTTTGTGGAATGTTTACACTAGAGACGAGCTCAGAGTTCTAAGGGCCGGAACTGGAGGGGTGCGCGACGCAGCCACGAGACTCGAGACCCGGGGATTGGCAAGGAAAAGGTGGTAGTATCGCCACCCCAAAGGACTCCTGTAGCAAAACAATGAATGGGAGCCTCATCTTTTCTATCGTCATATTTAAACTTAGACATGCCTTCCTATAAACACCAGTATCTGGATCGATCACAGCTCCTTTCACAGCAAGCAGAGTACAGAACTCAGGATTAGAGCCCGATGCCAAGCACTAACCACAGGAGCTGCAGCTGACCTCTAAGGGAGACCACACTCCTCCTCCCAAAACCTGTAGACTCGGGAGAGCAGGGATTACCACCAGGGCGGCCCCTGTAATCCGCTGTCCAGACTCCAGGAAGCAGTGGGGAGGAGAAAGGCATTTCCCGGGCAGATCGGGAGGCATCCTTAAGCTGCAGGAACCGAGAGCTAGAAATCTCAAGAAACAACACAGAAACAGCGTAAGGAATACACTTGAAGCATAAAAGTTTCCAAGATGGGGTTAAAAGACTAGAACAGATTTGCACGGGTAGTGCCCATAATTCCAGCCCTTGAAGAGGTTGAGGCGGTAAGACCGCTGGCGCCCAGGCGATTTGGACCAACTGGGCACCATAACAAGACCCATTAAAAAACGAACGGTTGTTCACCGCATCCTTGGCCAAAGTGTGTTGGTGGCAATCCCTAAACCTCCTCTGGGTAGGGAATAACGCCATGAACACACCAGGTACTTGTGATAACGAGTTGCTTTTATTTAACAAATAAAATGGGCGTGACCCCGATCTGGCCTTGCTTTGGCAGCGCTCTCCTGGCGCCAGGAGAAAGGGCGGGCCTAGTGTTCCCGCTTTTTCCAGCAAAAAAGGACGTAGGTCCACCAGCCCTCCCTAGGCGATCCAGCGGAGAAGGCTAGAAACCAACACTGGCAACAGGTGATTCTAACTCCAAGGATGACCTGGAGCTACAAGGCCTGGGCAGAGTTGCTAACTCCACAAGTGGCCGGCAGGTGGGAGCAGCCTCCCCGGTAGCCGAGCCAAGCCTGGTCGGAGCCAGGGTTCTAAAAATAAAGTCAGACCGACGCAAGCGACCCCGAGCCAAACCGCTCGGGGTTGATGTGGCCACGACACTCTGGCTGGCCTAAGGCCACCTTCCTCTCTTCGACTGCATAACACCTAGTCAGCCTCCCTGAACCCACGCCAAAGTTAGGCTGCCTCAGGGCTCCCATGGCCGCGGGGCAAGAGCAACCCTGGATCGTTCATGCCCAAGACTCCAACCCTACGTAGTCAGGCTTTGAGATACAGCCAGCTAAGGACACGACCAGCGTCCTCAGGACTGTCAGACTTAAGGGACGCCAGAAAGCAGAACAGACAAGCTATGGCATCCAAACTTTAATGCGTGGCCCCGCCCAGTCACCTCTTTTCCACGCCTGCAGAACCTCAGAGATACTTGTCCCCCAAATCCATTCCGCTCCTAATGGCCAGCGTCACTCCTCTCCCCCGCCCCCGGCTCTGGATCTCAAAGCTCGGAGAAATCTTTGTGCCTTCACGACGTTCCCACCCCCAACCCCACCCGGCACGGAGCCCTACACTTCCGGGCGGGAGGGCAGTTGGAGGAGCTGGGCGGGCCTCATCCATGTGCGGGGAGCCCTTCCGATTGCGGGAGGGCGGGATTCCCCAGTCCGCCTATCACAAGGAGAGGCGGAAACTTGCGCCTGACGTCAGGCGTAGCACTCCTCCCCCGCCACAAAATCCTAGCGGCTTAAACTCGAGCCCAACCTTTGGATAGGCGGACCTCGAGAGAACACCAACCAATCCACACCCGAGAAGGGAAAACGGGAGTCTCGTCCAGCCAGTGGAAGACAAGAGGAGGCGGGGCCTCCGAGGAGCCCGAGGTGGGTGGAGAGGGAAAGACCCCGCCCCTCCGGGTCCCCTCAGGGCTGCTTGCACAAGCCACTGTTGAGCAGATAGTAAACAGTCTGGGCCAGCGCTGAAGCTGACGAGCACTCCAGGATTTGGCCCAACTCCTCCCCCCTGCCCGCACACACGTCCCCCACACACAACCTGCCGCTGGCCTAGGCTCCTGACGCGCCCCCTGCCCCTCCCGCCCGCTGATGCATTTCCCTTTCCTGGTCCCGAGCGTGGAGACTTTTCCCGGGCGCCGACCTTCACGGCCCCTTGCAGGCCACCCTTGTAGGTACGCACCGCGTCCGCCGGCTCCAGGCGGAGAGGACGAGCCGCGGCCAGGAGGAAGCAAGAGTTCCTCCCGCCGCAAGGCGCGGAAAGGGACTCGCTCGGTGCTGAGGCTCGGCTAGGGCGCATGTTACTGTCCACGCCCCAGCCCAGAGTTGGAGCTGGGCGACGCGCGAGATGGGGCGGTCTCCTGAGCCCGTACTAACCCCGACCCGCAACTTTTGCTGGGAGAGACACCACGCGCCGTACTGGGCTGGCGTTGAGGATGCGCGCTCACGGCCGGCTCGGCTTAGCCAGCTCGGGATCCGGACTCTGACGCCGCCCCACCGCCCGCCCTGCACAGAGTCTTCACCTCCTTTGATACAATATTTTTGGGGGCGTAAAAAGGCACAGCCAGAGTCGAGGCTCCCTACTGGCCGAGCCCACCCTTGGCGCAGCGTCACCCACGAGGCCACGGCCGGCAACCCCAGCCCCACCATCCTGCCCGGCGGGGACACTGGCGAGCAAGCGGCGCCAAGGGACTCCCTCCCGGTTGAGCCTCTCCACTTCGGCCTTGGGACCCGAGTTCCACTGCTTCGGTGCCTACGCCACCTGCAGCCTACGAGGCCAGCGACCCCCAAGCGCCAGGAGCGACCGATGGGAAGCAGCTGTGCACATACCTTCCGACCGGCGAGGAACCCTGGTCACGCCTCTCGCGTACCATTGGTTGCCGGCACCTTGGTGTCGCGGGGATCGCCCGCCCCTTCCGCGCCCCGCCTTCACACCCTGGAGCGCCCCTTCCCTCCGAAAAATAAAAATAAATTAACCCGCGTGGACCTAGCAGTGTAAAGGGCTGCGAGAGGCACAGAGACTCTGATCCAGACGCTGGGGGCGCAAAAGGGCCCCTGGCTTCGCTTTTTTTTCAGAACCGGAGCCCTTTGGAGCCAGGCAAAGAGGCTAGAAGTGGTGCCCTTGCAACTGGCTTGAAGGTCCTGGCAGAATGGGTTCCTTCCGCTCAGTGGAGCGCCTACAGTCAGCGATTCAAGCGGAAAGCCCTGGTGCAGAGCACAGGGCACCTGGCATTGAGGACTGGTGGGTCGACAGTCTCCATGGACTGCTTCCAGGCAAGAGGCTTACTCCACCCTCGACCAGAAATAGATGCTGCAAAGAGTTGAGGCCAGGAAGCAATCTGCATATAAACCAGGCATGCAGAGGCGCCCGAAGAAGGGAGATTCCCTGTAAGAAAGAACATTGGGAGAAGGCTTCCTGGTAGGGGTGGCTTTGAAGGTGAGTCTGAAAGATGTCTTCCAGCAGAAATTGGAGGAGCAGGTTATTTTCGGTTATTTTCAGCGAAGGGCTGGAACAAAGGCAAAGGAAACCGTAAAGGCTTCATATGTACTGTAGTAATGAAAATGAAGCTTGCAGAGAGATGAAAGTATGATGGGGGTTACAGTGGTTGGACTTGTGCAAACCCCAAGACCGTGGTTAAAGGCTGCATTCTAGTAGCAGCCTCTTAGGGTGGGCCAAGCGAGGAGAGGGAACCATGCTGAGGAGACTGCACAACAGCATCTTATGGGTGGCCAGGTTGGGAAACTCAAAACAAGCTTCTGATTTTTTTCCTAGCCACTCATTTTAGCCTTCTGCTGCCCTCAAATCAAAGCCAACTGGTATCTTTCCCCCATAGTTTGCTGTTCATCCTGACTTCCACCTAGAAGTTTGTAAGCCAGGGCCACCTCTCTGTGTCCAACAGAACCAGTCCTAGAGCCAAGGACACTTCTGTGAGCAAAACAGACCTTCCCAACATGCTGAGGAAGGGACTGGTGTGGCTACCAGATGAAGGTCTTGGTGTCCAGAGGCAGGAGGGGAGATTCCTGATAAGCCCTTGTGAGAAGACTGGGCCAGGACAGGGGCAGTGGGCAAGAAAGCCAAGAGAAGAGCTGTTTTTGAGAAACCTTGAAGAGGAATGCTGCCTTATTTAGTGTGGGCAGCAGAGAAAAGAAGGAGCGAGCAGCTTTGTGGGAAAAGGAGGAAGAGATGCTCTGTGCTTAGGTTAGTTGGTGGTGGTGTCCTAGGCAAGGTCCTTCTTCCCTGTGAGTCTCAGCCTTCCTGTGAAATGGGGGTGGTTCCGGAAGCCAAAACTGGAAGATCACAAGTTCAGGGTCAGCCTGGACAACACAGTGAGGCTCTGTCCCAAAATAAAAATTTGAAAAAGCTAGGAACCAGCTTGTAGCAGAGTGCTGGCTGCACATTTGTAAGACCCTGGGCTCAATCCCTAGTACCACCCAAGAGATGGATGCTGAAGTTGAAAGCTTGGGCCATTTACCACTAAGGAGAGAAGACAGGCAGGAGGAAGAAGTACTGGCTTGCGAGGAGCAGTGGGTTCCTTGGCTGCAGTCCTGAGACTTGCAACCTAAGGATAGAATCACTGTAGGAAGGAGTGCTGAGGGCTGAGGAGCAAGGTCTAGAAAGCACTGAGGTCACAGTCCCCTTGCCTTGGGTGCAGACCAAGTTTTCCTGTATTAGGACAGATTCCCCTATGTCTTATACCATCTCAGGTCCCCACTGTATCTTCAGGGGCTCTGCCCTGCGTATATGCATGATGGATGCTGTGCTATTATGAAAAAGATACAGGGAGAAAAAACTGATCCCAGGTGGATGACCTCCAAAATGATATAGGAGAAAAATGATCACTCAACCTGAAAAGTACCTGGGATGAGCTTGCGTTCTCTAAAGCCAAAGAATGAATTTTAGGAACAAATGAAAGTTATGAGCAGAGTGGTGGTGCACACCTATAATCCTAGCACTTGGGAGACTGAGGCAGCAGGATTGGTGTGAGTTTGAGACCAGCCTGGGCTACAAAAGTGAGCTCAAGGCCAGCCTGAACTACATAGAGACCCTGTCTCAAAAGCACCAAAAAAAAAGTTATGAGCAGAATATATTTGGGGAAAGAAAGCTCCTATCTGAGAGAGGAACAGGAGGGGGATCCTGAGTGAGTGGTCTCCAGGAAGCTGTCTCCTCCAGGAACTTTTATAGAGGAAAACCACATGGTGAGGTGGGTCTAAGGCTGTGGAGAAGACATGAGAACTTGCTTAGGTGGGCATGAAATGGGACAAAACTATGGGCAGTGAATGAGATTACAAGTACCATTGCTCAGGTAAAATTGATTAAATCCAGTCTCTTCCTGTTGGGAGTTGAGTTAGTGACTCAGTTGGGCTCTTTCAAGGTGGTTGGGCCTACTTAGAATATCAATCTGTGATGCCCATTCCTAGGGAAGTATGTAGCCGTATTTATTTACTTTTGTCTTGAGATCGGGCCCATGGCAGAGGAGTGTGTTTATAGTGGTTAAGTCCACATGTCTTCCATGCTGTCCTTGAGAGCCTGGCCCTATCTAACTGCCTACAGTATTTCTAATTCAGCTACCTACAACAAAAAGAGGCAGCATACAGTTCAGAAACATTGATCTGGACAGATGTTGAGTCCTTGGTTATTTGTGCATTGGCTTCCTCCTCTCTGCTCTTCACAACTGAATGTGATCTCTCTGTACCCTCAGGGAACACCCTGAAGAAAGACTTGCCTTTCCTCTGCTCCACACCCCTTACCTCCTAACTCCAGGGGCAGTTTGTCCCCATATATTTTTACATTTTTGATCCCTTGCAGGAATTTATCTCCAAAAGAAGCAAGATTTTTCTCTTGGGACTGGAAAGATAGCTCCATTGCACAAGTGCCAGTCTGGCAAGTGCAAGGTTGTGAGTTCGAACCCCATCCCACAAAAAAAGAAAGAGAGAGAGAGAGAGAGAGAGAGAGAGAGAGAGAGAGAGAGAGAGGAGGAAAGAAAGAAAGAAAGAAAGAAAGAAAGAAAGAAAGAAAGAAAGAAAGAAAGAAAGAAAGAAAGAACAAACAAACAAACATATTGGGCTGGCAAGATGGTTCAGTTGTGTAAAGCACCTGCTTAGAAAAGCTTAGGCCATTCTCTCAGGCTTTCATAGAGAGCAAACTGGTCGAGCAATGGCTGTGACTCATCCAGATGGCTGACACTGACAACAGTTCTACAAAGCACTGTACATGGTTCCAAAATAAATCCTGAGGGGATTTGACTGCTACAGGTCTTGCTTAAACTTGCCCTTAACCACCCAGCAGAAAAGTTTAACCACAAGCATAAAATATAAAGCTAGATTAGAATGCTGAGCTGTAAAAGGCTTAAATCAACAGCTTCCAACATTGCCAATTTTGCCAATAGCCCACTGTGATTATCAAACATTGGATTATGTATATAGCTACTTTCTCTTAGCTCAATGAGAAGAAATTTTGTTGTACTAATAATGATTTGAAAAATTGGTTTTTTTAAATTTTTTTAAAGAATTTTTTTTTTTTTCTTGTTTCAGAACCTTTGTTTGTTTATTCACTCATTTTTATGGCCCACTCAGCCCGCCCTGAGGGCAGGGCTGGCGCAGCTTGTGGTGCCGGGGATCGAACCGTGGTCCCTGAAGCTGCCCAAGCTTTCCTAAGCAGGCGCTGTAGACCACTGAGCCATCCCGAAAAATTGTAACGTCTACACCCTATGCTCTGTATAACTAAAAGAAGGAAAACAATATGCATTATATCAAATATTGAAATGTGCTACTAATGTGTTTTGAAGCTGTCACATTGTTATACATTGTTATTTCTTATTAAAAAGTAGTAAAAAATAATTTAAAAGAAAAGTTTAGGCAACTGCAGGGACCATGGTTCCCGCACCACATGCTGTGTCAGCCCCACCCCTCAGGGCAGGCTGAACCTGCCATAATACAAAAAGAAAAAAAAAAGATTTGTCTCACAATGACACAGAGCTGGCCTAGTCCACAGCTTATAGCACAGATGTTCAGACCTCCCACACTTTTGATAACTCAGACTACTTCATAGGTATCACACATGTTGCTTTTATAAAAGGATTGAGTCAGTCCTCGAGATGTTTCTGGTAAGTGATGATTAAGACATTTAAGTGGTAATTAAGACACTAGCTGTGACCCCAACACCCAGGTTCAAAGTCAGCCTGGGCCAGATGGTTAGTTCAGGGGCAGACCCTGTCTCAAAAAATAAGCAACAACAACAGGTTGGGGAGATAGCTCCATGGTACAAGTGCCTGCCTGGCAAGGCTATGAGTTTGAACCCTGGTACCCCCCCTACACACACACACACACACACACACACACACACACACACACACAAACTAAAGAGGAAAAAAAACAGCAAAAATCAAAGACATTGAGGCTGGTGAGATAGCTCAGCAGTCTAAAACACCTGCTTAGGCAACAACAGGAACCTTGGTTCAATCCCTGGCACCACATGCTGCGCCAGCTCACCCCTAGAGCAGGTTGAGCCGGCCATAATATAAATAAATATATATATATTTTTTTTAAAGACATTAGGGCTGGCAAGATAGCTCAGCTATCTAAAGCACTTGCTTAGGCAAGCTTAGGCAACTGCAGGGACCGTGGTTTGATCCCTGGCACCACATGCTGTGCCAGCCCCACCCCTAGGGCAGGCTGAGCTGGCCATATTGTAAAAAAAAGACATTAGGACTGAGGCAGAAAGTCCAGGCTGAAAGTTCAAGGCCAGCCTGGACTACAAGGCAAGATCCTGCCTCTTGGGGAAAAAAAAAAAAAAAAAAAAAAAAAAAAAACACTTAAGAGGGCTGGTCAGATAGCTCAGTGGACTAAAGCACCTGTTTAGGCAAAGCACAGGGACTGGGATTCAATCCCTAGCACCACAAGCTGAGTCAGCCCCACCTGCCCCTGGGGCATACTGAGCTCACTGAGTAGTGGTACACGCCTGTAATCTTAGCACTTGGGAAGGGGAAAATTGGAGGATCACTATGAGTGCAATCTATGTAATGAGACCCCCTGTACACCCTGAACTGCATAGCGAGACCCTGTCTGAAAAAGACAAAAAAGAAAAGAAAGTGACTTGTTCACTTGTTTAAAAAAAGGTAGGGGGGCAAGCATGATGGGCTCATGCCTGTAATCCCAGCTACTCAGGAGACTGAGCAACTCTGTCTCAAAGTAAAAGTAATGTCTTGGGGGGTATGGCTCAGTGCTAGAGTGTGTTGATCTAGCTTGCTAAAGGCCTGGGTCCAGTCTCCAACTGGGGGAAGGGAGGGACAGGACATTAGGGCCTATACTTGAGTGATCACCAGAGAGCCCAGCTGTGGCAAATGACCTCTGCCATAGGTATTGATTATATAGGAGAGGACTCTCATCCAAGGGAAAGCCCAATAATGGTCACAATTCTAGTGTAGCCATTTCTTAGCTAGATGATTTGAACAGATCATTTCTTTGTTACTTTGTATGCAAATTAAGAGCAAGAATGCCTGGGAATTCAAATGGGGCAAGACTAGCACTTGGCAAAGAGTCCTAGGATCTTCTCTTCCTCCCAAGAGCCTACCAGGCTCTCTGGCTACCTGATGCTAAGTCCTTGTAGTCAGATTGAAGGGCCGAGCAATCCCCTAATGAATCCCATCTCTGTTGTAAGCAGCCAGTTTGGGATGTACATTTGTCTGATTTCTGGGTAGCCTTGGAAGTCTGAACATTTTTTAGTAGTTTGACCTCTGATATTCACTGCCTTAACATAGCTCCTCAGCAAGCATTACTCTGGCCCTCTGGTCAGTATTAGTCTAAGTCAAGAAGATAGCAGCAGGTTGCCCAGGTTGTCAGACTTCATGTTTTCAAAGTGTTGCCTTTTGTATACTAGTTGTTGAGTGACTTAAAAGTTGGCAGGTCCATTTGTTCAAATGAACTTTTATTCAGAAGCATGATATGGAAACCGTATGTGTGCTCCTTCTGCAGCCTGATTTCTGCAGCTTTACCTCCCATTCAGCCTCCTCCCCAGTCCCACTCGAGAGCCTCTTGGGAACCTGGTGAACCTGCCTCTGAAACATTGCCTTCATCCTACCACGTCCTGCTACCCAGTGGCCTGCATCCTACAGCCTGACCATGTTATTTATCTCAGGCTTTAGGGATTTTGCTTTCTCCCATTCCCAAAACCTGGTAGACTCTGTGTTTCCCTTCTTACCTCCCACATCCAATATGATATCATTGGGCCAGGCATAGTGGCACACGTCTGTAATCCTAGCAGCACCCGGGAGGCTGAGGCAGGATTGGTGCAAGTTTGAGACCAGCCTGAGTTACAAAAGTGAGCTCAAGGTCAATCTGAACTGCATAGATGCTCAAAAAGACCAAAAAAAAAAAAAAGAGAGAGAGAAAATATGACATCATGGGGCCCAGCAGGATGGCTCAGTGGTCTAAAGCATCTGCTTAGAGCCGGAAATGGTGGCTCACGCCTGTAATCCCAGCACTTGGGATGCTGAGGCAGGAGGATTGGTGCAAGTTCGAGACCAGCCTGGGCTACAAAAGTGAGCTCAAGGCCAGCCTGAACTGCATAGTGAGACCCTGTCTCAAAAAGACAAAAAAAAAAAGCATCTGCTTAGGAAGGCTTGGGCGGCTGCAGGGACCACGGTTTGATCCCTGGCACCACATGCTGCACCAGCCCTGCCCTCAGGGCAGGCTGAGCCAGCCATAAAAATAGACAAAAGTTCTGAAACAAGAAAAAAGAAAAAATAAAAAATTCTAAAAAAAAAAAGAAATATGACATCATCTACAACCACAACTTATTATGAACTAAATCTCAAAGTGACATTGCTAGCTTGCCCATCAAACTCCATACTTCTGGCTGCTGGTCACAGAAATGTATCATTAAAAATTAGAAGAGGGGCCAGGGCTGGGGAGATAGCTCAGCAGCATAAGCACCTGACTGACAAGTGCAAGGTCTTGAGTTCAATTCCTAGTATCAAAAAAAAGTTAAGAAATGTGGGCATAGTGACACATCCATATAGTCTCATTTTGGAAGGCTGAGGCAGAATTCCATTGAACTCAGTAGTTCAGAGACCAGCCTGGTTGACACACAAAAAAGCTGTGTCAAGGAAGGAAAAATATACAAGAAAGTAAAAAAGTGTTTGCCTGGCAAGCACAAATTGCTGAGTTTGATTCCTGGTACAAAATAAATAAAAATTTAAAAAAATAAAATAAAAGAGACCCCACAGGTAAAATGGCTACAGTCAGTGTTAAGACTAAAACAAAGAGCTGGCTAGATAGCTCAGTGGATTAAGCTACCAGGGGTGTGATCCCCAGTGTGACCTGTCAGCCCTGCCCCTAGGGCACACTGAGACAGCAACTGAAACTGGGCATGGTAGAAGGCTAAAAACAGGAGTATCACTGTGTGACTGATCTGTGTAGTGAGACCCTGTACTAAATACATTTAAAAAAAAAAAAAAAAAAAGACTGAGACAAGCTCAGCTAGGCATGATTGGGTATACCTGCCATCTCAGCACTCAGGAGGCTGAGGCAAGAGAATCACCTCAAGTTCAAGGCTCCCCTGGGCTACATAGTGAGGCCCTGTCTCAAAAACACACCAAAAAGAATATATTCTGTTAGCTCAGGTGTCAGTGGCCAGTGTGGTCAGCTATGTCTACCATGGTCTGGGGCTGAAACTTAAGGGTCTTCAGTGCTGCAGCACTTTAGGGTTTGCTGCAGTGGGAGGAAGGACTTCATGACAGCTGCAGAGATGGAGTGGCAGGAAATGAGCCACTTTTGGAGCACAAAATTTCTGTTTACAGACCTCAACCTCTCTGAGGTCTATTCCTCGAGGTAGAATCCATGACACTTCTACCTCAGGTGTCATGTGACCGAGGCTGGGGCAGATACTCTCCCAGGGGGTACTTGAGGCTGGTGGGAGCTTCTGTTCCCACCCTTGGTGAGTCCACAGCAGCTTATGGGTTGTGACCAGGCCTGAAGAAGTCTGACACAGGTGGGGGCTCTGGAACCCTCACAGTTTATGCCTGGCCTCTCAGAAGCAAGGGAAACCTTAAAAACTAGTAGCACCAGAGATAGGAGGGAGGGTGGGATCTGTTTTGCATCCAAGTTGGGACTGTGTGGAGAATGGAGAGAATAAAGAAGGTGGAAAGAACTTGAAATTAGACTGGAAAAAAAACTCCAACATGCCAGCAGGAGCTGACACAGAAGGGAGAGGCTGACAGCACATCTCTGGGGGACCAAGTGCCTGACAAAGGGCAGGACTTGGGGTGAGAGGACCAGTGCAGCGGGCTGTGGTGCTGCACCTGTTTAATAGGAAAGGAACCAGGCTACACCAAGAGCCCAGCCATTTAAGAGCACTGTTCTGGCTGCCCTTCGCCTGGTCCAGCTCCCTTGTTACTCTGGTTTGCAAAACTTTCTGTAGCTATGTCCAGCTCGCTAGACCTTGAAGCTTCCTTTAAGAGAGCTTCATATTCCCAAGGTCCCCAAGAAAAAGCCCTACTCTGCCACTCACCTGTATATTGTCACAGAGAGATAGCATCCTCCTAGGCTGAGGATGCTGGGACTCATCTACCGCAGGGAGCCCCCACCCCTGCTGACAGGAAAGAGCAGGGTGAAGGGATCAACACAGAAAGCAAGGACTATCGTAAACTAGGGACCGTTAGAGGGTACATAGTGCTGTCCTCTCCCCTGAATTTGTGTCCTGTGGGAGAGCCACAGCCTCCTGCTCCCCCACCTCTTTATTTGGCACAGGCAGGTACAATTGAGCGCATTTCAGCAGCTGGGATCCTTAGGAGGCTGAGGCAGGAGGACCACTTAAGTTTAGGAATGTAAGAACAGCCTACAAAACATACCAAGAGCTTGCCTAAATAAGGTACTGCAAACAGTATTAACTGTGTGTGCATACACACATGGGGGGGCACTGAACCCTTCTCTTGGGACATATCCACCAGCTCAAGTCAGGGTTGTGAACAGTCAGCTGTTCCAATCTGGATCATCTTGTCACTCAGGCGCCTGTGTGGTGGGCAAGGAATGTGCCATGAGGACTCCATGCAGAATTCTGAGTTTATAGGACAGCTGGATTTCACCATCTTCACCTGAGTTTTACATCACCTCCTCCTGACCTCTATCATAACCCTGGTTCCTACACAGCCCTACCTCCCTCCAGAGAAGTATGCTCACTTAGGGCAAGGGCTGGCTCATCTGTTGTACACGTCAGCTCCTGTCTATGGAAGCAGACCGGGGCCCGGCGGGATGGCTCAGTGGTCTAAAGCGCCTGCTTGGGAAAGCTTGGGTGGCTTCAGGGACCGCGGTTCGATCCCCGGCACCACATGCTGCGCCAGCCCTGCCCTCAGGGCAGGCTGAGCCGGCCATAAAAATGAGTGAATAAACAAACAAAAGTTCTGAAACAAGAAAAAAAATAAATAAATAAGGAAGCAGACCAAGGAGAACCTGTTAGCAGATTAGGAGACATCATCAGAGGCACCGAGGAAGGGCGGGCACTCAAGTCCAGGCTGTGGTTGTAGTACATTAACATCCCTATATTTGGATGACTGTTTCTTTTATGGCTCCTGAGCATAAGGAAGATCACACTCAGAGGAGCTCTGTACAGTTCCTGGGCTGAGTGTTAGGGAAACAGCTCAGCATACTCTTAGGCAGCAGCTACATGGGTTGAGGATGCTCCTGCAGGAACAAAGCTGCTGCTTCCCAGAGAGATGGAAACAACTCAACCTTTCCTCTGAAAGTATACTTATATTGCTGGAGTCTCCATGGAAGAATTAGTCCTTTTTGTCCTGTAAACCAGAGGACCACAAATCAGGAGGTCTTGTTTGCAGAAAACTGTTGCCAACCTTGTCACCCTCCATCTACAAGAACATGGGCTCTGAGCTGCCTAGATGTTTGAATGTGCACATGTTCTCAAAGGAGGTCAATGAAACGCTCAGTCTCCAGTGACATAGTGCTATTGCTTCCATGTCTGTTGCAGTGTGGTGACCACAGGCTGTGAATGCGCCACAGCTTCAGTTCCCATGAAATTCCTCAGTGCTTACCTCCCTGTTCCATCAGAGATGGGAAGAGACAGGAGAAGGGAGGGGGAAGATTGTCCTGTAGTACTGTAGGGTCCAATGACATGAGGGGTCCAGAGCACTTAGCACTAAGCCTGGCACACAGCACCAACGAACACTGGTCTTTGACCCCTTTATCCAAAGTGAGGGGCATAGTCTGTACATAAAGTGGGTGGCTCAGAACTGACAGCCAGTCATGGTGGCACCCCATTGTAATCCCAGCACTTGGGGAGGCTGCAGCAGGAAGACTATAATTTAAACTTCAACTTAGGAAGACCCTGTATCAAAAAAATAACAGGGGATGCAAGTCAGAAGGTCCCAGGGTCAATGCCCAGTACCAGTACCACCACTACCAAAACAAAAACCCTGAGAGGTTCCTTCCCTGCCTCCCCAGCCATCCCAGACAAGCTCCTGTGCCCTCTCCTTACCTTCCCAGCCCCACCTGCTAAAGTGATGAAACTATAAGGGTTTGATCATGTTGGTATATTTATATGTAAATACAAAACTGTATCACTGTAAGATATTGAATATGAACATTACAATTATTACTGAATCTGACTCAGTCCATTGATGTTAAATACAAAATGAAATGATTGTAAAAAATAAGAATATACACATTCAAAGAGCTTATTACAGTATAAAATTACTGAGGTCTGATCAGCTGCCAACCTCATTTCTATGGGGGGGGGGTTGGGGAAGCTTCAGGGACTCTCCTGGGATATAGAATACTGGGGACTCCTGATTCCATCCCTGCAAATCAGGCTGGGTGGCTAGAAGCAGGCAGGGACAGGTGGGTGACAAGAGACAGTGACTGAAGGGACACTAGCTGGGGTACTATGCTTATAATTGACACAAAGCCCACCCAGTTAGGACCTGGCAGATAGAAAAATGGGTGTCTCAGATAGGACATAGGCAAGGAACCTCTAGCAGAGGAGAAAGGAGCCTGCTTATCCTCTGGGAGGCATTCTATGGTGGGCTTCTCCCTCACCTCCTGCTCCCCTATCTTGCTGAGACTTTGTACCGATTGCTTAGTGAGTTCTTCCATCTTCCATCCCTAGAGTGAAAGAGGAAAGGGAAGGTCTGGCTTCACAGTGGAGGTCTGGCCCCCAAATCAGCAAAGTAAATGGAGAAAAGCTGTTAGATAAGGGCTACCCATGCTGAAGTACATCAGTGTCACCACAAACCAGCATTCTTGGTTCCAATGAGCAGAATCCAGAGGGGTGGGAGCAAGGAGGATAGGTGTATGTGTCCCACCCCAGCCAGTCCAGGTAAAAGCAGGGCCCAAGAAGCAAGGAGCCTTGAACTTCATCACAGAGCCCTAGGAATGTCTACAGAGATGTGTGTGTATATGTATTTATAGAATACGACCATATTATCACATATAATATATATTATATACACACATACATATGGACCCAGACACAGAAGTGCACATATGCACACGCACACACATGGAAGGACAGAGGAGACCATACTACACGCCCTATGTATAAACGTGCTTGGCACTCAGGCAATCTCTAGAATATGTAACTTGGTCAAGCTCTCTGGGCAGGAAGATAAATGCTCTCAAGCCTTCCCACCAAAATCCTAGCAAGGGAAGGGAGAGACAAGAGACCTCCATCCAGAAGAATGGCATTGGGAGGGGGAGGAGGTCCCTGCCTCTTGCCTTGGGGCCCTGGTATATATCAATAGCCACAATTTGGTTTTAATAAGGCACAGTTCAATAGCAGGTGCTAGGAGTCAAAAACACATCACTGCTGGCCCTTTCTCGTGGCAACCCCACCACATTGATCTGGCAGAAGGAAGAGGCTGTCTTGCGTGCACACAGGTGCTGGGAGCCACAGGAAGCTAATCACGGCTTCGGCACAACCAACAGCAACCTAAAGGCTCAGTGGCATCCAGGGTGGTCTAAGGGAGGCTGGCCAGCAGGCAGGAAACTGTAGGGTAGTTACTGACCCTCCATGGCCAGCAGGTTATGGCCAGAAGGCACCATGCCCTCCTTTTCTGCAAACTCCAGGATGGCCTTGTAGCAGAAATAGTACTGCTCAGGGGTCTGGATGCTGAAGGCCCTCTGGGTCCGCATGCGTGACACTGTCTGGAACACATTGAGGGTCCCAAGCTCTTCTAGCTGTGCCAGGCAGATGTCCAGTGAGCAGAAAGTACCTGAAGAAGGAAGGAAGCAGTTGAGCTCTACTGTCCTTCTACCAATACTTTGGGCAGGACTAGGTGAGTGAACTCTAGGCAAGGTGTGCATAGCAGGAGACCAGGTGGCCTTAAGCTTGAAGAAGTGGCCACAGAAGTGCTGAGGGCCTCTCATTTCTTAGAGGGAAGAATGAGCAGGGAGGTATCAGGACCTTTCTGTTTCAACTGCAGACATAGCACCCACACCCTCCCCAGAGCCTGCCCATCCTCCACAGGCCAGGCCAAAGCGTCCTGCAGCCCTAGGACAGCAGCTACTGCTGGCCATAGAATGCAGAGCGTGGCCCAGAGCACGAGTCCTAGGAGGGGCTGGGAAGAGAGTGTAGCCAGCTAAACTCTCTGGGCCCCCTACAGTGATGGCAATGATAAGGACAGGTCAGAAGATATCCTTGATCCTGGGATGGGTAAGGGGTCAATTTTCAGAAAGTCTGGGGGTTTTTTTGTTTTGTTTTGTTTTTTTGTCTTTTTGTGATAGGGTCTCACTATGCAGTTCAGGCTGGCCTTGAGCTCACTTTTGTAGCTCAAGCTGGTCTCAAACCTGCACTGATCCTCCTGCCTCAGCCTCCCGAGTGCTGGGATTACAGGTGTGCGCCACCACGCCCGGCTGAAAGTCTAGTTTGTAGAGTGTGTATTCTGGCTGCCACCACACGCAGGTACCAAAAGGACGCCAACGTGGCATTTTAGAGCAGTTTACCACCAGGATCAAGTGATTCCTTTTCATCACAGATGTAGCTGAGAGCTCTGACCTTCCATCCCACCCACTCCCCTGGGTGCTCCAAGGCTGCCCCAGTACATCACCTGTCCTGCCGATGCCTGCACTGCAGTGTACTACGATGGGTGGCTGCTCAGGGCATTGCCCCTTGGAGCGAGCACCCATGCTGCTGATGGCCAGGCTCTGCTGGCTCCTGACGGCCCTCAGGAAGTCAATGAGTGATGCTGCTGAGGAAGGGACGCCATAGTCTGGCCAGCTGAGGAACTGGAAGTGGGTCACCTGGCGTTTCTCCCTCTCCTGTGATGAAAAGAGCAATGTAAGTTGGTGAGATTTTCTCTGTACTTGTCCAGGTTCTTTACCTCAGTGTCCCTGCCACCAAGGCTCCTGTTTATCATGCTCTACTTGTTCCATAGTCACTTCTCTACTGAAAACCCAAAGAAAGGCTCAGTATGCACAGGCATTCTTATAGGGTCCAGGTTTCCTTCTTTTCTTTCTCTTTCTCTCTCTCTCTCTCTCTCTGCTGTCTCTATCTCTGTCTCTCTGTGTGTCTGTGTCTGTCTGTCTGTCTCTCTCTGGTACTGGGGACTGAACCCAGGATCTCTGCTTGTTTTATAATCTTAATTTTGGACCAGCAAGATATTTCAGTGGACTAAGCACTTGCTTAGGCAAGCACAGGGACCAAGGTTTGATCCCTGGCACCACATGCAGTGCTGGCCCTGCTTCTGTGTGCAAAGAGTTGGTCACTGAAACTGGGCATGTCTATAATCCCAGCACCGGGGAGGCTAACAGGAGGATCACTATGAGTCTAAGCTGACTAGTGAGACTCTACCAAATACATTAAAAAAAAAAAAAAAAAATGGAAGCACAGTATATAATTTTTATTTTGAGTCAAGGTCTTGCTAAGTTACTCAGGCTGGGCTTGAAGTTGCAGTGCTCCCTCCTCAGCCTCTGAGAGTGCTGGGACTACAGGTATACACCTCCACTGCCAGCTTAGGTTCCAGGTCTGTAATGCTGCTGTGTTCTTCCTCTGTAATACCACTGCTGTGTTGAGATGATAAGACTCTCTCAGTTCTGAACTGAACATCCTCATTGGTCCCCAAAGAGAAGTAGCTATAACCTCCCTGAAATCCTGCCTCTGGAAATTCTGTATACTATAGATTCTCCCCCAGCTCCAAAAAAGGGAAAAAACATGAAGCCAGGTTTACCTCTGTGTTGTGAATTTCAAGTGTTGTTTTCTTATAATGGTTCATGTTCTCCACACCCAAGTTGGTCACTGTGAGGAAGCCAAATCGGATCCGAGTGTCCTTCTCTAGAGGCCAATACTGGCCACACTTCCTCCTGCCGCCTTCCTCAAAGCTGAAGACACAGGACAAAGTCAGGAACATTCTTCCCTAAATAGGAAAAGCATGCTTCTCCTGAATACTGTCAGTGAGGTGGCAATGTTGTCTCCCACACTGCTTCTAACTCATACTACTGGCCCCAGACAGAGAGGTAAGGAACCCACTCCATTCTTAAGGGACAAAGTGTCTGCATGTGTTCATTTAAGACACTGATTGACTCTTCTTCTGACACCAAGTAGCACTGCCACCAAGCTGGGATAATATGCGTGGATGAAGAGGACAACAGAGAAAGCGTGGCGGTTGGAGAGTACATGCCGGCCTGTGCCCTGGCCACTGTACATCCTGTTCTCCAACAAGGGGCCTCCATGACAAAGGAGGGGGGATGGGAAGGACTGTACTCGAAGGCCCCAGGGTCTTGGCCAAGAAGAGGGGGCTGCACTGAGAAGAGAATGGAACAAGGGTTTTCATCCTGTTTGAAAATGGTAACCATCAGTATAGTGATGTAAACAGAACTGACCATTCCTGTAAGTGGGCACTTGTGTAGGGCAACATCTCAATAGCACTCCTTGTTCCACAGCTTCCTGCCTAACCTGCTATGTTTTACCTTTCATTCTTCCCTTTGCCTATGGGGGAAACATGGACAAGGAGAGAGGATAGCAGAGGGGACCTGCCAATTCTACAGCCAGGAGGCAGAGCACTCTGGGCACCTGCCAAAATAAGGGGAAATGCCTATGTTCAATGCCTAACCAAGGCTAGGACCCCAGGCCACAGGGCCAGCATGGCTATGGATTAAGGTTCTCGTGTGTTATAGCCATCTATCTCCATCATCCTCTTAGCTAAAGCTCCAACTCTTCACCATTGCTATGGCTTTCCTAACCTTCAGGTTTTTTTGGTCTTTTTTTTTTTTGAGATAGTGTTCCAGTGTGTAGTCCAGGCTGACCTCAAACTCACAGTGATCTTCCTGCCTCAGCCTCCTGAGTTCTCCAATTACAGGTATGCACCACCACGTTGCCCAGCTCTTCAATGTTTCTTTTTTTCTTTTTGATGTCTGAAATAATCTGTGCATGTCTTGCTGCATGTATAGTTCATACCCATCTTGAACTCATGGCACTCCTGCCTCAGCCTCCTGAGTTCTGGGTTTACAGGTGAGCACCACCATGCTCAGCTCACCTTCAGTGTTTCTACAAGCTAAACATCCTTCTTGAATTAGCCATATTAGATTTAAGGTGGGTGGGGTCAGTGGGGAAAAGCTGACTCACCGTGTGGTCATGACAATCACCAAAACCTTCTGCTCCCACACCATGAGCCAAAAGTCACGATAGGTGTTTTCCAAAGGGCCTGTCAAAGACAATACAGGGGTGTGGGTGCAGAGTCCTCCCTTCTAATTCCACCGTGAAGTCCAGAACCAGCTCTCTGCTCTTCTCTCTACATCCTGCTTTTCAGTTCCCAGAGTGACTGTACTACTAGCTTTCCATGGGGGGCTTAGAAATGTAAAATGTTGGGGCTGAGGAGATAGCTCAGTGGAATAAATGCTTGCTTGGCAAGATGGGTCCCTGGTCCCAACAACAAAAAAAAAAAAGCATGGAGAAATGCAAAATGTGGCTGGGCATGGTGTTGCACCTCTGTAGTCCCAACACTCTGGGGGGCTGATGCAGGAGCAACACTGTTCAAGCCTGGACAACTTAGCAACTCAGCAAGACCCTACCTCAGAACTAAAAAATGGGCAAGGAACATAGCTTAGTGTGAAGGCTCCTGAGACCAATTCCCAGTACAAAACAAAACAAAAAAAAAAAAAAAAAAAAGGGAAGAACAAAGAAAGAAATGACAGCAAAAACCACTGGGCATACATTAGAAAGCCATCTCAGCCAGCAGTCTGCAAGTGGGTGCTATCTGGAAGCACTGTGACACACACTTAAGAGCTCAGTCTTCATCACATCCTCAGGATAGGACTGCCTGTGGACATCTCTGTCCCCATCACTTCAACCTCTATAACTGGTTGCTGCTAGCCCACTCTCCTGCAGCCATCATCTACAACCCAGGCTCCTTCAAGATGGGCTTCATCTTTCTACTTTCTTACCTTTTTAATCACACTACATTCTTACAGCATCCAGAAACAAATCAAATTTTACATGTCCTGCAGCTCCTGGATCAGTCTCCAAATCCTGTAGCTGTATGCCCAGGGAATGTTTCTGTCTGCCTTGCCCCAGGTGGCCCTACTCCTGTTCTGGGATTCACTGCTTACTATGGCTTGGCTGAGCTGAGACACCACTTCAGCTTCCTTTCCTGAAGTCTCTCCCTTCCAGTCTGCTTTGGGTCCCTATCAACTCAGCGGTTTCAACACTACCTGCTCAGGACAGATACCTCCTCCTCTGAGTCTGTACACTTTCTATCTGTTGTCATGCACATTCCCTCAGCTCTAAGACCAGAGGGCTCCTCTGCTCCAAGCTCTTGATGGCACAGTTGGGTCTGAAGAGCTTGGCATTTGACTTAAAGAGTTTGGCATCAGTCCTTTCACTCTGGGAAATCAGTCTTTAATAAATATAGTTTGAGTGCTGGAGCCACACTTGTCCTTGAGGTCAAGTTCCCCTGTTATAATGAGAGTCTGCACAGGAGTGGGAACCTGGCAATAAAGCAGCAGTTCCTGTGGACCACAGACTGTTCACCAAGAGTGTAAACAACAACACAGAGGCCCTCTGTGCCCTCCCAGCCTCCCCTCTGCTCTCAGGAAAGCAAGGCTGCAGCAAGGCTTAATGGAGACCTGAAAGACCACTAGTTCCATTCTCCCTTTTGCTAAAATATTTAGCAAACACTGACATTTTATGATATTAGAATCCCCTTTCGCCGGGCGTGGTGGCGCACGCCTGTAATCTCAGCACTCGGGAGGCTGAGGCAGGAGGATTGGTGCGAGTTCGAGACCAGCCTGGGCTACAAAAGTGAGCT
>PVJA010036064.1:0-21362 GCA_004027025.1 Myocastor coypus | reverse complement strand
AAATTTTTTTTAAATGACATCAGAGGCATATAATTTTTAGTGAATTTTCATCAAATCAAAGAGAAGGAAAGAGGGAAGGAGAAAAGGAGGAAGGAATTGTTTCATAAACTGTTCACCAAAACTGTAACTGGGGAAAAAAGTGAGCCAATTCCTCACTTCATTTTATGAAAATAAAGCTACATCAATACCTAAACTGACAAAGGATAGTAGAAGAAAAGCTATAATCTCATTTATTAACATAGATCTAAAACCCAAAGAAATATCATAAAACTTAATTTATCACTGTACTTTGAAGAGTAATAAAACATGAACAGGTGTGATATACCCCAAGGATATATAAATCATTTAGCATGAGAAAAATCTATCAAAGTTATTTAACAAAGTAACAGGTTAAAGGGGGAAAATATCAAAACTGATTTTAGGAAAATAATAACAAAAATCCTAGACCTACTGATGTTAAAGCAAACAACTTAGCAAATTAGGAATGGATTGCCCCTTCTTTAATAAATAATGTTTTAAAAACAAAAACTATGTCTTGCAGCACACGTGATGAAAAAGTGTTGGCTGTGATCCTTGATTGTCGGGAAAGAAGGATGAAGGCCAGCCTCCCGGCTTCCTCTCTGCACTGTACTGGCTGTCCTACTCAGAACAATGAGGAGAGAAAAACAAATCAGAGGGTGAGGAATTTGGGGGTCTGCGACGATAAGTGCAGGATGTGTGAATGGTTTTAGAGAAAGAACCATCTCCATTTAGGAGATTTTCTTGCTAAATTACCAGCCAGAGGGCGCATCCTGAGGAAATACAGGAGCCCTTGGGCTCTTTGTTTAAAATGAGATGGGAGAGAGGAGAGAAGCTCTAGCTTGGGGGTGAGGAAGTTCACGCAGACAAAGGGCATGAAGACCAAGCAAGTTCTTGACTCCCCTTGGAGGATATTTGCACTTCATGAGCAAATCCACTGTCAAGAAATCTCCAGGAAAAAAGATCTTCAGGAAACATTTCTACATCTTCCGGGAATATTACATTTCACTTGACTTATTTAATTTTTTGGTGCAACTTAAGGGAAAAAAAAAAACCCACCAGGCATGAATACCCTATTTGGCTCAGATTGATACAGAGCAGATACAACATGAGAATGGACAGTGCCTAATAAAAAAAAAAAAGAAAGAAAAGAAAGAAAAAGAAAGCAAAAAGAGCCCAGGGCTGGAGAGAATGCCCTCAAACATCACAGAAGCCTGGTGCATCGCTCTATTCTGCATACTAAAGGACACCACTAGGAATCGAAGCTACAAACGTAATGAAGATATTAAAGATCTAGAAAACTACACTGCTATAGCAGCAAAGGTGTCTGAAAAAGAAATTGCACAGAGATTATGAGAAACTTTACCATCTAGGTGCTATGGACGCAGCCGGGGGTAGAGCACTTAGCCAGTGTAGTCTAGGATCTGGGTTTCATTTCTAATACTACAAGGAAAAAACAAAAACAAACAAACCAAAAAATGATTTAGCCTCAGATTTCTATTTCTGTTGCTAAGATACACAACAGGATGAAAGGCAAATTTCTGAACTACATTTTTAAAGATTCATTAGAAATACTAGAATTCATTTATAAAATTATTTTCTCTTATGCTTTTGAAATATTTTATCTATGCAAGAAAAAGATAAAAATTTCTTTTGGGTCTCCTAATTTCTTAGTGACTAAATATTTTATACTAGAATTTCTTGGCAGCCAAACAAATAGTAAGCTACAAATTGTTTACCTCAAAATATAAATTCCATAGTAATCATTTCCTAAAAAGACTATATCTATATTTTGGAACACAAAATCTTAAGGTTATGAAATATGAATCATTTTTATGATGGTCAGAAGGGCCAATTGCTATTTTGTTGTCTTTTTATTTTTTATTTTTTAAAACTTTATTTGTTTATGTATTTATTTATTTATTTATATTATGGCTAGCTCAGCCTACCCTGGAGGTGGGGCTGGTGCAGCCTGTGGTGCTGGGGATCGAACCACAGTCCTTGTGGTTGCCTAAGCTTGCCTAAGCAGGTGCTTTAGACTTCTTAGCTATCTCACTGGCCCTTTTGTTAATTTTTAAAATATTCAAATCATATAATTCTAAAATAAATCATATAGTGCTTTAAAATTAAAGTGTAATAGTACAAACATCAGCTGTACTCTAATAAACAGACTTAGACAATATAAATATTCATTTATTTATTTATTTATTTATTTTGTATTTTAGGAAAAGAGGATCTGGGGAGATAGTTCAGTAGAATAAGCACTTGCCTGGCAAGCACAAGGACCTGAGTTCAATCCCTGGTTCTGGAAAAAACAAACCAACAAAAACAAGCAGTATAGTGAGACCCTGTACCAAAAATATTTTAGGGAAGTGACTACAGGTGTTCAGGGTCTCACTACTAGATTGGTCCCATAGTGATCTACTTGTTTATAGCGTCCCAAGAAATGGGATTATAGGCATGCACCACCATGCCCAGTCTCCAGACAATATAAATATTTTAAAAATATATCAAATAGTTTGGAGTTATAGCAAGGGCTTAAATGAACTGTACCTTAAATTATTTCCAAAATATTAAGGCTATTCTCTTTCTATAAGATGTGTTCCTATTAAGGAAAACATGTCAGTTTACTAATTTTACCTAGCATGTATTCTTCTACTTACAGTTAACTAATCACCAGTGCACTGATTTTGGTTTGTTTGCAACAAATAGTACTGCTCCTTTGGTAAGCTCATTGCTATCTATCATACTTTTTAAAATTATAAAAATGTTTAGGGCCAGCGAGATAGCTCAGCAGACCAAGCACCTGCTTTGGCAAGCACAGGGACCAGGGTTTGATTCCTAGTCCCATTGAGCTGGTGACAGAGTCTGGACATGGTGGCACACAACTATAATCCCAGCACCAGGAAAGCTGAAAACAGATCACTATGAGTCCAAGCAGCAGAGTGAGACCCTGTATCAAATACATTAAAAAGAAAAAGAAAAATAGAAAGAAAAATGTTTAGTCCAATGATCAGGATTGTTTGGTATTGTAGTTGGAAAAGATTTTCTTCCATTAAAAAAAACCTATGGATGTCATCTCATTCACCCTTACCTGAATCATCACAAATGAACTACGAATCGAGTCGTCTTCTGTACTAAGGCTCTTTCCCCTAAACGTGGATATTCGTGGCCAGGCACTATGGCAGACACCTGTGATCTGGGCATTCAGGAGGCTGAGGGAGGAGCACCGACCAGGAATACTCAGTGAGTCCAAGGCCAGCCTGAACTAGATAATGAGACCCCCTCAAACAAACAAACCCACCAACCCCCCCAAAAAAAGTAATGGGTCCTCATTTCATGCAGCAAGGATTCACCCTGAAGTAACTCTTTAATACATGCTTTATATCCATTATTGCTAATACTCTTTTATATGAGCAAGGGCTGGAACTTTCTTTAAGGGTAAATGTTTCAGGGACTTGTGTCCTGTCTTCACCCCTCCATTACTCAAGGGAGCACCACACTGAAGATGTCCCAGACCAGATGGTGACTACATCTCTAGCAAAGGATGATAACCTCCATGCTACACGGTGCTCCTGACTCAGGAGGTGGTCATGATGGATGACAAATCCAAATAGCAATTCAATTTGCAATGTATTCTCTGTTGCCATCAAAATTACAGTATTTCTCCACTTTTCACTGCTTCACTGATTCCCCTACTCGCCCCAAGTCTCCAGCAGCCCACCGAATCCTCCCTGGCTACCTGGAATGCTAGCTCAACAGTGGCTAGCACAGAGAACGCAGAATAAGAAGGTCTGGTGGGCTTCCCCCTTTCCTCACTGAGGAAACAAAACAAACCTTTAAAAGGGTGTGGATGTGGAGAGAGACAGGGTTAAGCTAACTCTAGGCCAGGGACTCCCTTCCTGGTACCACTAGACCCTCTCCCACCCTGCATGGGTTTGGACGCCCTTGAGTTGACTGTAGTTCCCACCTGTGTCAAAAGCCAGTAATCGTGAGGTCATACAGTCCCCTCCGTGTCTGCTTCCTCTGTAGTGGGGCAGGGAAACAACAGCACCTCTCCGGGAACTGGGGCAGACAATCCTTTCAAAATGACGAGATGAATCATGCCTACTTCACATCCTGAGCAACTTTAGGTCCATTTCCAACAACTTGCCAACAATAACCAGAAAATACATGTAGAACTGTCCGCATCATGAGCCTTCTTGTTAACTCTTAATCTCAGAGCGGGAGTTAAATGCCATGCCAGTGAGATCCACACTCTCAGGCATACACACACACTCACGCTTCTATGTATAACCTTTGTGGGCTCCAGGCTCTTGGAGGATGGTGGAAACAGGCAGCCATAGAAAAAAGAACAGGCCGGCTTGCTGTCTGATAGACCTTCCTTTTGTTCTTGGGCTGGGGATCCAACCTGGGGACTTACAGATACTTGGCAAGCAGCCTACTGCTGAGCTACACCCCGATCTAACTCTTTCATAAAATCTTAGTTTCTTTTTTTTAAGCCTCTGCTGCTTGAATTGAAGTACTTAAGAAATAATCTTATCATCAGTTTTTAAAAGTTATTCCTTTTCTTTGATTTGAAGACTTACATTATAGGACATCTTAGAACTGTTTTTGTAAAAGAGAGGAAACTCAACACACTAAATAGTAATATAACTTCCATGATTATATGCTAAATTGATCCCTGGCTATTCCTGCAAACAGACCATGAGGTATGGAACAGGATGTGTTATGTAACTGTCATTGTCTGTTTGGTTAAAGGAAGCTTATTAATTCTTTAAAAAAGAATTTTTTTCTTGGCACTAAAAAGGAAAATTTACGGATCCATCTTCAAAGAAATTTTGAGCAACATACAGGACAATCTCTGGCTTTTCCTGGTTTGTTTGCTTTTTGTGGTGTTGGTGACAGAACACAGAACCTCACTGCTGAGCGGGGTAATCGCTCAGTTAACCTTTATCTGCCACATTTTTTAAAACAACTTGATAAGAAGAAAATTGTTACAAAGTAATACAGTTCTAGACAACTCATAAGGGGGGGGGGCCTGTGCTCAGGCAGTACGAGTGGAGAGGACAGCATGATGGGAACTAGTAATGACTACATGCAAGTGAAGATATGAAAACCCTTCTCCTGGTACTCCTAGTCGGCGCCCTCTCCCTAGACTGGACACACTCCATGTGCAGATAAACACGGAGGGCTTTTAGAAATGGAGAGCTTAAAATCTCTCTAGCCATTTGACAGAATTACTTTATAAATACTGAATCTAGGGGCTGGGGAGATAGCACAGTAGAATAAGTGCTTGCCTGGCAAGGGCCTGAGTTCAATCCCTGGTTCTGAAAAAAAAAAAATTGACTCTAACAATTTATGATTAAAGTTTGCCCTTTCAAAATCAATATTGTTTAAATTCTTTTCTTCTCTTTGTAATTCACCTTCATTGTATGTTATGAAAGGAGATAACTGCAATAGAGTAGAAATTTTATTTTTTATTTTATTTTTTTTTAATTTTATTTATTTTTTTTCTTGTTTCAGAACCTTGGTTTGTTTATTCACTCATTTTTATGGCCGGCTCAGCCCGCCCTGAGGGCAGGCTGGTGCAGCATTTGGTGCTGAGGATTGAACCATGGTCCCTGCAGCCCCCCAAGCTCTCCCAAGCAGGCGCTTTAGACCACTGAGCCATCCCACTGGGCCCTAGAGTGGAAATTTTAAAAGTCACACTAGTCCTTTACCACAGATAAAGTAATGAAGAAGACCTCCTGTTATGGCATGCATCTAGATACACTCCCCAAAGCCTCCTGGGCTCCGAGGTGGGGCTTCTAAGAGCTGGCTGGATTAGGGTGTATGTATATAGATTAAGGGTGCGAAAATTCAGTTTGCCCACTAGCGGGCTTAGCCTAGTTCTGGGTGTGGGAAATGCGAAAGGCCATCCTGCATTAGGGTGGCACCACCCAAAAGGCTTGTGATCTGGGTGGCATGAAAGGGAAAGGGAGGCTTGCTGTCTGTTACTGTCAGTGTCTAGCTATCCCCGCAAAGCCTCATGCAATCATGGGGTGGGGACTTCTAGAGTTCGAAATTAACTCATGATCCACTGGGATTATGGGTGATCCAAGGAGGAAATTATGGGTCTGAGTACTGCTGGGACTACGGGTGTGGCCTGAGGCAGATAGCCTGAGGCTATCTGAATGTAATGTAAGAGGGGCTGAGAGACAGACTCTCTCTGTTGCGGTTGTTGGTCTGTGGCCATTACTGCTGTTCCACCACCACGACCTGCTGCTCTCTGCCATGTGCCCCTCTGCCTTGGAGCCAGCCGAGTACATACTGAAACCTCCAGTACCTGTGAGCCAAATAAACCTTTCCTTCCTTCATTTTGGGTGTCAGGCATTTGTCCCAGAGCAGAGAGAAGAGTAACCGAGACACTACTACTCCTTACTGTCCCCTGGCCGCCCTGTCATAGATGGTTGCTCCTCTGCGATGGCCTTCTGCCAGCCCACTTTGCTGTGGGGTCAACCACCTACAGAATAAAACTTCTACAAACTGTAAGCTAAAAATGGACCTTTCCTCCTTTAGCTTGTCGGTGTTGGATATTTTCAGCGATGAGAAAAGTTAACTAAAATATCTTCATTTTTCAACTCTCAGGGGATGCATAAAAATCTCTCATGATTTGGTCACACTGAACACCAGTTTCAACAATTACGCAGTACTTTTTTTAAAAAAAAAATTGCCTTGTTATTTAAATAATGTCTAAATGATATCATCACCAGAAGTTCTAAAATAGCTAATGTCACTATTGTAAGTAGGAAATAATTTCAATACCAAATACCATGAAAAATGATGATACTCAATTTTTAAAAAAATGAAAATGAGAAAATCAAGGAAGTAGCTATGGGGAAACGTGTGTGCTTAGCTTGTGTGAGGTCCTGGGTTCCATCCCAGCTCTACAAAATAAATAGATAAAAATAGATAGCTGTCTTCAGAGGGCTTGCCAGGTAGCTCAGTTGGTTAAAGGACATGATTCGGTGATCCCCTCCCTCCCACAGAGCATGAGACCTGCCCTTAAGGTAGGCTCAGCCAGCCCCACCCCAAAAAAATTCATAGATAACTATCTTCAAATGATGACAAATTTGGCTGCTTTGCAAAATTACAGATTCAAAAATAAATAGAAAATAAGAACATTTTTTGTCTTTCTTATCAGTTGAAAATATTTAATGTTTCTCTATTCAAGGCAAAGATGAACCAAAATGATATCTAATAAATTAATTCCTAATTAAATTGATAGGAATTCTTTTTTTCCCCCTCGAGACTGGGTATAGCTACGTCACTGTGCAATTCAGACTGGCAGCAGTCCTCCTGCCTTGCCTCCTGAGTGCCAGGATGGCAGGCATGCACCGCTGTGCCCAGCCAGGCATTCCTTCAGCAAATCTCATTCTTCCAGTATCTTTCTTTTTCTTTTTTTTTTTGCGAGACCGGGGTTCGAACTCATGACCTTACACTTACCAGACAGGCACTTGTGCCACAGAGCTATCTCTCCGGCCCCTTCCAGTATCTTTCTGAAGTATGCTCTTAGATCTTTTCTTGTGGAGAAGAATGTTGGACTTGAACCCAGGACGCTGAACATGCTGAGCGACCTTCCACACTGAGCTGCCCTGTTCAGAAATTTTGTCCAAAGAATTTTTTGAAAATAGTTTTGAAAAAATAAAATTTAAAAAAACAAAAAGGGAGGCTGGGAAGATAGCTCAGTGGAATAAGTGCTTTCCTGGCAAGCACAAGGTCTTAAGTTTAATCTCTGGTACTACCAAAAATTAAAAAAAAAAAGAAAGAAAAGAAATTTCTGAATGAACTATTTACTTTTTCAAGATTAGTATTAGCAGAATAAATGCACATATCTCAGAGCTTGCTCTCAGGGTTCTAAAGTCGCCATGTCTTGTGTGTGGAAAATACAAGAGCCACCAATTATTGTACTCTGATGGGGCTGGGCACATCACTAAATGTTATGTATGTGTATGTACATTATATATACATATGTAGTACATATATGTATAAGTATACTAAATAGGAAATACATAAGTAGGATATGTATATATAGATATATATGTATGTATATATATATATATATATATATATATATATTTTTTTTTTTTTTTTGGTAGTACCAGGGATCAAACTCAGGACCTTGCACTGAGCTACTACCCTGCCCCATCTCATTTATTATAGTCAAATATATATATATACATATATATATATATATGTAATATACTTCTCATGCATTACAAATGTAAGTATGAAATTTAGACTAAGAAATAGATGAAAGATACAAGAAACAAATAAGAGCTAAGATCCAGGAGATGAAATTATAGAAACTAAATGAAATTATGTAATATATTCATTTAGATACATCCCATGTATTCCGATATATGATATAGCCTATCTATGCAATCTCCTTTATTCTCTCAGTGGAAAACGACACTCAGAGGAATCTGACGACCTCATGGAATCAACAGTCAGCGAGTATTTGCTGCGTGTGTGCTGCGTGCCAAGCACCGCTGCAGACACGGAGGATCAGAATAGACCCACTCGGGTCTTCTGTATCCTAGTGATGGCTAGGGAGAAGGGGAAACAAACAAGGTAACTCCCAACGTAACAGTGTGAAGAGGACCAGGGGTGGTCATGGGACGCTGAGAGGGGCCGCTGCAGCGGAGGGCCGCCTGCGCACACCAAGGCAGAGCAGCAGGTGCACGGAGCAACTACGCAGGGCCCTGAGGACAACAGCAGACTTGGCTCCCTGGGGGAAGTGAGAATGCAGGGCTGGAGTCCCGACAGCAGCGGAGAGTGCTGGGATCAGCATTACCTAAGGACTGTAGCCATGCTGAGGAATTGGACTTTATCTCTGCAATGGAAAAAACTTGGAGGATTTTAGTTAGGGGAGTGACAATCTGATTCCATTTCAAAAATAGCTCTCGAGGGTAGTGGTAGAGTGTGAGTTTACATGCAGGAGGCCCTGGGTTCAATACCTAGGACATTAAACAAATAAACAGAATAGAATAAAAAGGAAAAAAAATACACAATGTGGTGGAAAATAAAATACAATATGAAAAAAGGACAAAAAGAGAAAAACACAAAGTCAAAGGTTTATACAAAATATCTCCAAGGTGATGGCTTGACTTTTTCCTCCTCTTCCTTCCTGTTACAATGGCGGAAAGTGACTTACAAGCAGCAGAAACTGCAACTTAAGTTTTGAACTTGGCCCTTCCCTGGGGTCGCCATGTGGGGTCCAATGCTCTCTCTGGATGCTGGACAGTGACACCAAGGCCACAGCTCTCTTCCAATCTATGGTCATGAGGAGAAACAACTGCTGCTACAGTGGATGGTGTCATTAGGCTAAGACGATCAGTAGGCTTGGGGGACTCAGTGCACTTTCAACTCACAGAAGTTCCAATTTATTATGGGTTTACGAGATTGTAACCCCATCGTAAGCTGAGGGGCCTCTGGGTCCTGGCTCAGCCAAAACGGACAAGGTACTGGTTTGCATGGCAGTACTGGAAGAGGGAAGAGACCGCATTTGAGCTCTCAGTGGGCTGGGATGGTCTTAGCTGAAGGAGAAGAAAGGGATCTTGGTGCTGGCATGAGTGTATTTTTTTTGGTTTCTTGTCCTAAACAGAGATAGGGAAAAACTTAAACCTAAGACTGAGGCTGTCATCTTTCTTTTGAGAGTTGCAGAGCAGAAACCCAAGACTACAGCTCCTGAGTTCTCTGCTCAGTCCCAAGCCTGATGCATCGCGAGCCCTCTCAAAGCCCCTGGACTGTGTTCTGCTCAGGATGGGTGTTCTCAGAGCAACCAGAGAAGATGAAATCAAAGGCTGGTGTTGAAAATATGCAGAAGTCCCCAAGACAGAAGCCCTGACCGAGAGAGAGAAAAGGGTACTCTTTTCCTTCCCTATCTTTATTTTCCTCAAATTCTCATTCCACATCCCCAATACCCTTTCTCCTGTCCTTGGAGGTCTCCCTTAGCACCTACCAAGCCTCTGTGTGGGTGTGCAGACCACAGAGAGTCCTCTTAGCATTCCAGGAGCACCAAGCATTCGGGCCACTTTGGACAACGCTGTCTGAGGTCATTTCTCTGAGGTCATTTCCTTCATCCCTCCTGCCACCCTCAGGAAGAAGGACTACTTTCTGCTGTCAACCAGGCTGGAGAGATCCAGAAGGAAGAGAACTGAAAAGGGCCTTTGAACTTGAGCTTTCCAAAGACAGGTAGGCGATTTTGTCTGTATGACTCTGCGAGATTACGGTGGAACAGAGGTATGGCAGTACAGGTCCCACCTTCCAGCAATCCCAGCAGGAACTAAAAGATTTGTAGTTGAAGGGGAAGCAGGACCAAGAAAACCACCTTTAATACATCCCACACAGGAAAGCAGTTTAAAAGTATTGTGCAAATATAAGAGATTATGCGACCCTGTTGTGTGCTGTCCTCCATTTACTCCTTTTCACCTCAATGTCCATTTGCCTACACAAACCTTAAAGGAAATTAATAAAGCATGCTTACCATTACTTTTGTTTCATACACAGAAACAAAAAGAACTGTACAGGGTGATGTACCTACGTATTTCTCCATCAATCATTTGCTATAGTGCATGTTACTTGAGACAAGACACTAAGCTGTATGGTTGGGTTTTTGTTTTGTTCATTTTTGCACCAGGAATGGAACTCAAGATCTCATATTTGCTAGGCAGGGACTGAGCTATATGCCTGGCCCCACCCAGCCCTGTATTCCTTTGTATCAGTGACAATTTATATGTCCAGAGCCTTGAACATAATAGGTTTTCTTTTCTTTCTTTTTTAGTACTGGAAATTGAACTCAGGGCCTTCCATTTGTTAGGCAGGTACTATGCCACCGAGCTACATCCATAACCGAAACATAGTAGGTTTTCAATTAATGCTTGTTAGTAAATTTTAATTACATGTATTAATTAACTTCCAGTGCTCACCTCAAGTGACAGACCACCTTCTGGCAATAACTGAAATTACAATGTAATTACATTAAATTGCATTCAAATATATGGATTATCTCACCTTTTTTCCAATGAACTCCAGATACACTATTTTGCCAATTACACTACCCCTTTATCAAAGGTTCATTAATCTCCTGTAGGTACCACTGAGCTCATTAACTAAATGTCAGGTAGGCACAGAAGCTACTTTGGATTTCATTTAATAAACCAGAGCAATTTAAAGTAATTAGTCATATCTTGTGAAAAGAAGCCAAAACCGTAGCCTGTTTAACCTGCTAGAAACCGTGGGTGCAAGAACTTGTAATGTGAGAGGGACCCAGATGGAAGCTTTGTCTCCTTGGCCGAAGCTTTCAAGTCAAGCAATTATGTACCCTACCTGAAGAACAGAGCCGACTTTGGGAACACTTCCAGGAGCCATCCCAGATGCTCACAGAACATCTGGGGACTGCAGATGTAGTGCAGTAGTAGAGCACATGCAGGGAATGTGTCAGAACCTGGGTAACAACCCCGTGCTAACACACACACACACACATGCACACACATGCACACACATGCACACACACACATACAATTTCTAGAACATTAATTTTTTTTTTAAACCTAGATTTCTTTTTTTAAAAAATTTTATTATTATTATTATTTTTTTTCTTGTTTCAGAACCTTTGTTTATTCACTCATTTTTATGGCCGGCTCAGCTTGCCCCAAGGGCAGGGCTGGCGCAACATGTGGTGCTGGGATTGAACTGTGGTCCCTGAAGCCGCCCAAGCTTTCCCAAGCAGGCGCTTTAGACCACTGAGCCATCCCGCAGGGCCCCTCTAGAACATTTAAAAATGTTAAATTGTCTAACTCAGGGCTTAAATCCAGCTCATTTGTCTGAAAGCTTATTTAAATAACATCTAAGTTATAGTCTTACTTTATTCCAGGATCCCCTCCATTAAAGTGATTTACTTTCCAGAATTATCAACAGTGCTGTATGTTATTTGCATTACTTGAGAAACAAATTATAAAATGTATGACTTCCCCCATCGTAATTTGTGGTACATGGATTATCGTTTAAATTTATTTGAACTCTGCATTCTTTTATATGATTTAGTACACTTAAAATGCTGTCAAGAAAGAAATTAGGTCACTTTTATTAACATACTAGTCAGTATGAGACACTAGGTATCATAATAATCAGGAAAATTATAGATGATTCCTCTAATACTGATAAAATAATTTCTATAATATTAATATTAATATTTATTTACTTATTTATTTACTTATTTATTTTTGCCAGGCAGGCACTTGTGCCCCTGAGCTATCTCCCCGGACCCTTATGAATTATTTTTATCTTTATTTATTTTTTTAAGAATTTTAAATTTTTATTTTAATTTTTTCTTGTTTCAGAACTTGTGTTTGTTTATTTATTTATTTATTTTTATGGCTGGCTCAGCCTGCCCTGAGGGCAGGGCTGGTGCAGCATGTGGTACCGGGGATCAAACCACAGTCCCTGCAGCTGCCCAAGCTTTCCTAAGCAGATGCTTTAGACCACTGAGCCATCCTGCTAGGCCCATGAATTATTTTTAAATGAGCATACTCCACAACTTAAAAAGTTACCACAAGTAAAGAATTAAATGAATTGACCCAATTTTTAGATATTCATATTCTATAATTCATATTATCACTGTTTCCTGAGCATTTCCTATATCTAGATACTTTAAGACAAAAATCCCTTACTTAACCTTCACAGCACACTTCTCAGATGAATATAATCCACATTGAACAGATGTGGAAAATGAGTTCATGCAGAGAAAGCAATTCACGGAAGAGTAAGTAAGTAGAGGCTGCTGAGCTGAGCTTTGAAGACAGATATGGGCCCACCAGTATCAGGGTAATTTCAATGTAAAATAAGGTATTTTTATGTTAAACAGGGCTAGACAAATAGCTTAGCAGATTAAAGCACCTGCAAGCAGGCACAGGGACCAGGGCTGGGAGTTCAATTCCCCAGTCTGCCTTCTGGCCCTGCCCCAGGGCATGCCAAGATGGCAACTGGGGCTGGGCATGGTGGCATGTGCCTGTAATCCCAGCTCTTGGGAAGCTATTAATAGACAAATCACTGGGTGTACGATCTAGTAGTGCAACCCTAAAAACCTTGTAGACCAGTGGTTCTCAACCTTTCTAATGCCATGACCCTGTAGTATAGTTCCTCATGTTGCGGTGACCCCAAACCAAAAAATAATTTTGGTGGCTACTTCAAATTACTAATTCCAATAAATAACATTTCACCATGACAGCATGGTTTAAATATGTATTTTCTGATGGCTTTAGGCCACCCCTGTGTTTTGGTCCTTTGACCCCCACTGGGGTGGCGACCTACAGGTTGAGAATCGCTGTTGTAGACCCTTCCCTAAAATACAAAAAAGAAACAAACAAAAAAAATTAAACAAAAAAAGTGAAATTGTGTTCCATTATAATTAAAATATCCATATTCACTAATGAAATATAAATGAATGCAAGTAGTCATTTGCAAATATCTTTAATGCTTTCTTCCTTTTCCTTAAAAAATATTGCTCAACTTCTTTACTGCCGTGGCTCATTTGTTGTTTCCTGTATACAATATTCAGTGAGCATGTATTAGTAGTTACATAAGGGAGCAGTTGGCCGGAAGCAAGGCAACTGGCTGGGGTGACTGCTCTGCACAGGCCTTACGGTGCAGGAGAAAAGCAGAGAAAGTACCGACCTGATAGCTCAGCAAACTACAGCACCTGCTTAGGCAGTCTCAGGCTTTGATCCCCAGCATGTCCTGTCAGTCCCACCCTTGGGGACGCACTGAGACCGCAACTGAGACTGGGTGTGGTGAAGTGGGCCTGTAGTCCCAGCCCTTGGGAGGCTGAAAACTGGGGGATCACTATGAGTTTGATCTGCATAGTGAGACACTGTAGACCCTGTACTAAAACACACCCCCAATAAATAAATAAATAAATAAATAGAAAGAAAGAAAGCCAGCAAGCAAGTGGCTATGAAAGAAAAGTTCTGATGCCCCTACAGTTGAAGGGGTGGCATCTGAGGTGACCCAATCCACATCGGCTTGGGTAGGGACAGTCTGTGCCATTTGCTGCCTCAGGGAAATGTGACAGCCAGGTGAGAAGCTGGAAAAACAGGACATCAGGAAGCCAGAGGATGTCTAGGAACAAAGAAGGGAAGGGATGTGGGACACTTTGACAAAATGCCTTAATACTGCTGAAGTAGAAGCAGTAGAGGTTGGAAGAAAGAGGGAGAGATGACCAGGAATGACCCCGGGAAGCAGTCAGGACCAGCTGCAAAGCATACTGTAGGCCAGGCTTTAGCGTTTAAGCCTCCCTTAAGGCAATGTGAAGGCTTTCAAAGGGGTTGGCCAAGGAAGTAAAGTGGTTTGATTTATAGTTTGTTTTTTATTTTATTTTATCTTTGGCACAGGAGATCAAACTAGGGCCTTGCATCTGCTCAGCACCTACTCTCCCTGGAGCTCCCCCAGCCCTGGATCGGTATTTTGAGAGGATCAACTGGGAGCAGAGTGATGAGTAGACCATAGGAGAGCAAGACCAGGGCGATTAGGAGACGGATGATGTTTCAGGCGTGGAAATGGCCTCAGCGGTGGCAGGAGGAATGGAGTCTAGGAGGCGAAGTCCAAAGACACTGGAAAAATGAAAAGGAGCCGACTTTCTGAACCGCGGGGCCTGAGTGAATGGGAACTGAAGTAGCAGTCTCAATGGCTCCTTTCTCAGTGCTCACCGGTGAGCTGACAATAGTGTCATTCACCAAAAAAGAGCAACTATTCATAGAAGAGCTATCTGGATGGAAGCCGAGGAGTCCGTGCTTAGGCATGAGAGTTTGAGACCCACAGGAGACCTCTGAAGGGAACTCTCTCATAGGTCTGGAGATCTATAGGGAGTTAGGAAGAGTAAGACCCAGATTCCAGGAGCCAGAAGTTTGCACATAGCTTTTAAACCCATGGAAGCCAATGAGCGCATATGGGTCAGCTGCTCTTCCTCTCTGGAGAAGGTGAAGGAGCAAAGACGGAACCACCCATCACCCACACTGAAAGAGAGGTCAGCAACAGAAGAACCACGTCAGATGAGAGAAATGGAAAGCTAGGCGAATATGGCATCACAGAAACCAAGAGTTTCAAGCAGGAGGCCAGGACCATCACTGTCCAGTTCCTCATACAGGCCAGTCCCACAAAACCCAGATGGCACACACCGTGGGATCCACAACAAAGATGACTAACCTGAGGAGAGCTGGTTCAGCTGAGCTGTAGGAACAGACATCAGTCCCAAGTCCTGGTTTGACAGAATTTCCAGAAGGAAAGCATGGGCAATGTGCCACTGAGCTGTAGCTGTGGCCCCCATACCCTATGCTTAATTACAGCTTTCATAATGTACTGGCAGATATAGGCAGCCTCAGCTGTAAGACGGGATCGCTGCAGAATAGGGTGAAAGGGGCCCAGCGGGATGGCTCAGTGGTCTAAAACGCCTGCTTGGGGAAGCTTGGGCAGCTTCAGGGACTGCAGTTCGATCCCAGGTACCACATGCTGCACCAGCCCTGCCCTTGGGGCGGCTGAGCCGGCCATGAAAATGAGTGAATAAACAAACAAGGGTTCTGAAATAAGAAAAAAATAAATAAATAAAATAAAAAATTTTGAGGCAGGAGGATCGTTGTGAGTTTGAGACCAGCCTGGGCTACAAAAGTGAGCTCAAGGCCAGCCTGATCTGCATAGTGAGACCCTGTCTCAAAAAAAAAGACAAAATAAATAAATAAATAAATAAAATAAAATAAAATAAAAAATAAAAAAATAAAAATAAAAATAAAAAATAAAAAAATAAAAATTAAAATTAAAAATTAAAAATTAAAAAAAAAAAAGAATAGGGTGAAAGCTGGGCATCCCTGCGAAAGCCACTGTGCATGTGAATGGTATTTGTGTACCTTGTCTAAACAGCATACACTAAGCAAATAAGAATGTGATTCCAGGGCCCCGGCAGGATGGCTCAGTGGTCTAAAGCACCTGCTTGGGAAAGCTTGGATGGCTTCAGGGACTGCAGTTCAATCCCCGGGCACCACATGCTGTGCCAGCCGTGCCAGCCCTGCCCTGGGGGGGGGGGGGGCTGAGCCAGTCATAAAAATGAGCGAATAAACAAACAAAGGTTCTGAAACAAGAAAAAAAATAAAATAAAATTTAAAAATTCTAAAAAAAAAAAAAAAAGGATGTGATTCCAATTCTCATAGTTTAGGGGCACATCTCAATGATTTACTCTAAAACTCAGTCCCAAAATGTTCTGTTTCCGTCTACAGTTACGCACATGTTCAGAGCTATTTTTTAAAAATTTTATTTATTTTTTTTTTCTTTTTTCAGAACCTTTGTTTGTTTATTCACTCATTTTTATGGCTGGCTCAGCCTGCCCTGAGGGCAGGGCTGGCGCAGCATGTGGTGCCCGGGATTGAACTGCGGTCCCTGCAGCCACCCAAGCTTTCCCAAGCAGGGGCTTTAGACCACTGAGCCATCCCGCCGGGACCCTGTTCAGAGCTATTGTAGTAGAATTAGCTCACCTGGAAGTTAGGATTCACCTCTAAATTTAATGAATTAACCTTCGTTTAGGTTTCCACTGATAAGAGTTTTTTTTTGTTTTGTTTTGCTTTTTGTTTTTTGTTTTTCAGAGAATGTGACTTATCAATAAGCATTCCTAAGTCAAGGTAGCAATGACTCACACTTCTAGCATTGTTCCAAAGTGTCTTCTCAGTTTATTTATCCTATTTTCAAAATAATAGACACAGTTACAGTGCATTTGCCTTGCAGTGATAGTGTTCCATGACATCGGCTCAATTGCCCCTCCCCCCATTTGTAGTTTTAACGTTCCCATTTATGTGTATGGGTGGCGGAAGTGAGCATTGTCTGTAATTTCAATAGTAGTGGAAGGCAGGGTGGGGTGGCACACACCTGTAATCTTGGGAAAGTTTCCTTCCTGTTAGAGAGAGAGAAGTGGTAGAGAGAAAGGCCAGTCAAGAAAATTGGCTTCTGGGGGCGCCAGGGAGACAACGCGACAGCTTATATGCCAGCCTCACAAGTGCAAGGTCCTGAATTTGATCACCAGTACAAAAAAGGCCTCCCCTTTCTTCCACCCTGCTTCTGAATATTAGGTAAGAGTAAGAGGCCAAGAGTTCCTGGCTCTCTCACCGGGCACTGGCTCAGCAGAGTGGCAGGAAGGAGAGGAACAGGGCATTTGTGAGCTTCTGGGCTGTTGAATCAGCCAGACACTGTTCACGGACTTCGTGTTGGGTGAAGCAGTGACCTCATGGTTAAACTCATTTTTAGCTGTGTCTATTTCCTTTCAGGACAGGGAACTGATTTTATACACCACACACACACACACACACACACACACACACACACACACACACAGTGCATGGCACAATACAAGACTGTATATTTGGCCCTGGAAGAGCAAGAATTTCACTTGGAATTTAATAGGCAGAGGAGCTTCAGTGATACTGTGCAGATGCACCATTTAGTCAAAACAATTTTCTACAGAGTGTGGAAAACCCTAGGCTGCTCCTACTCAAAGGCACTAAGAGCCATTTTGATGAAAATATAGGATGGAAAGGTTGCTTCTATTAAAAAAGAGGAGGTAGCCAGGTATGGTGGCGCACACCTGTAATCCCAGCACTTGGGAAGCTGAGACTAGAGGATCTGTGAGAATTTGGGACCAGCCTGGGCTACAAAAGTGAGCTCAAGGCCAGCCTGAACTGCAAAGTGAGACCCTGTCTCAAAAAGACCAAAAAAAAAAAAGGTACAAGGTAATAATCAAATTAAGGTTCTTGGGGCCTGGCTGGATGGCTCAGTGGTCTAAAGCGCCTGCTTAGGAAAGCTTAGGCGGCTGCAGGGACCACGGTTCAATCCCCGGTACCACATGCTGCGCCAGCCCTGCCCTCAGGGCAGGCTGAGCTGGCCATAAAAATAAACAAACAAAAGTTCTGAAACAAGAAAAAAATAAATAAAATAAAAATAAAAAATTTAAAAAAATTAGGATTCTTAAAAATAAGTGTGATTTGTGTATAGCACACCTATCCAGGGTGTTGTGCACACAAGCCCAGTGCTCTACCACAGGGTTATGTTCACAGTCCCTACATTATGACATTTTTAAAAGAATCAGTTGTACCTAGTAGCAAAAGATGTATTGAGCAAAAAGTGCTGTTAGCTGTATTTTTTTTTGCTTGTGTTAATTTTTATTTTTATTTTCAAAAACACGTTAGTATACATTCCAAATAATTAATGCAATGCATATTGTTGTCCTCCTAATAGTTATACAGAGCCCAGGATGTAGATATGATAATTTTTCTAATCATTGTTGGTACAAAAATCTCTTCTCATTGAACTAAGAGAAAGTATTTATATACATAGTCCAGTATTCCATGGTTGCAGTGGATTATTGGCAGAACTGGAAATGTTGCAACCTGTTGATTTAAGCCTTTTACAGTTGAGCATACTAATCTAGCTTCATATTTTATGCTCCATAGTTAAACTTTTCTGCTGGGTGGTTAAGGGCAAATTAAAGCAAGACCTGTATAACAAAACATGTAACTTATATATGTCACAAGGTCAGTCAAATCTCCTCAGGATTTACTTTGAAATCATGTACAGTATTTTATAGAACCGTTGTTGGTGTCAGCCATCTGGTTGAGTCACGGCCATTGCTTGACCAGTTTGCTCTCTGTGAAAGCCTGAGAGAATGTTTTCTCTCTAGGTGACACTCCTTAGGCACACTACACATCATCAATCCATTTCCTCGGTGGTCCCATAATCTCCTTGAACAGTAAATTTGGGAAACCACTGAGTTGTAGGATGTAGAACAGTACAGGTTCTTTTATATCCTGAGTCCTCACTAACCTTGAAGGGCTAGGGCCAAAATATTGGCAATCCTGGTAGCCCTTCTTTTTCTCTAATTTTTGATCTATAAACTTACATTCTTAACCCTGCAGAAGAGAAGCTTCATGATACTATTACTCTGTAACATAGGTACTTGAGCTTAACATCACTGCCTTTCTGAATATCAAACATCTTACACTTAACTTGGAATCTGTATTTTCCACCAATCATTGATATCCTATACAATGTGATAAAAGCAGTTACACATTTTTACACAGACATTTAGAAATGTAACTACATACAAAATTGTAGCCAGTCAATCCTATGGCATTTTTCCTAGTCTCATACTCTCATTTAATACCTTTTTTTTTTTTTTTTTAACCAATCATTTACTTGAGAGAGATTATAGCAGTAAGTGAAATTACATTAGAAGCAGCACCAATCTAAAAGACAAGAATGATGACAGGCATTCCAAGCATAATTTTAGTGTTACCCACCACTATCCTCCTTGTGAAAAATACTTTGGTGGTTCTTAAGACCATTATCTAATCCATCCTGGGTATATAAGTGCATAGTTTTGCTCCTGCCATGTTTCTTATCTTTTCTGTTTGCAGTCACTTTGTTGTTTAATGCTTAAGTCCTTGATTTCCATTCAGCTGTGTTATGCCTTTCCATTTTTATTTCTTCTTTTGAGTCCTTACATTAGGGATACTATATGATATTTATACATGTAGGTCTGGTTTATTTCACTTATGAGTACATGTTCAAGATACATCCACTTATATATGAAGTCTTCCAGTTTATTGTTCTTTATAGCTGAGTATAAAAATTGCATAAAAATACCATTGTATAAAAATACCACATCTTTTTCAACCATCCTTCAGATGATGGGCATTTTGGTTGTTTCCAAGATTTGGCTATCACAAATTGGGCTGCTATGAACATAGATGCACAGATATCACTATGATATGATGTTTTCAGTTCTTCTAGAAAATTCCCACTCGCTGCATTTTTATGGAAAAATTATTTCAAAGTCTTTAAATTAGATAAACACGATTATGCATGATTATGATTCACAATTATGAATTATAGCATCCTAAAAAGAACACAACTATAGTATTTTCAGTAGGGGGGAGAATGTAGAATTGATTTAAAAATAAATAACATTTTGTCTGGTACAGCATTTTTACCTATAATCCCAGTTATTCTGGAGGCCAAAGAGAACTGTAAGTTCAAAGCCAGCCTTAGAAATTTTGTAAGACCCTGTCTTAAAATTAAAAATGAAAGGAGCTGGGGGTTTAGCTCAGTGTAAAGGTCCTGGGTTCAGTCTTCAGTACAGAAAGAGAAAGGAAGGAAGGAAGGAAGGAAGGAAGGAAGGAAAGACAGAAAGCCCTTTGATTTGATATTTTAATTAATTTTAAGACAAATTTACCCTTCTAAAGTGAAATTTGTGTTCTTTGAGGGCTTAATACTTGTCCAGAAAATGATCCTTTAGTAACCATGACTAGAAACTTGTAGACAAGTATGAAGGAGGTTCGTAGAATCAAAATTTTCCTCCAGGAAAAGGGGTGGGGGTGGGGAATCCAACACACTCTTCTAGAGATTAGGAAAGCAGATTTTAAAGTAGTCCATCTTCAGTTAGAGGGCCAGAACCCACCAAGGAAGGAAAGATGAAGAAGACAGAGGCTTATGGTGCTTGACTTCAGAAATCCCTGCATGAGGGATTTCTGTGAGAGGGATTGGACAAGGGTTATCGAACAGAACCCAGGTAAGAAAGTCTGAGGGTCCTGGTCACTGACACCAGAAAGGTCTATGATTCAAAAAGAAGGTCCCCAGGTCTGTCTTGGGGCACAGTGTCCCAGTGACCATCCAGACTGACAGATGATAGAAAAGTGGCCCAGCGCTTCCCAGAGCCAGCCCAGTCTGGACTGAAACCTCCACAAACTGTAAACTAAATAAATCTTTCTTCCTTAATTTTAGGCATCAGGTATTTTGTCCCAGCTACAAGAGAAAAGTATCTGAGAAAAGTACCTAGGCAGTCTGATTTCATAACATGCTCTTTTTTATTAGACATAAAACAAATATTTAAAGTATAGTTTATATTTTAAAGCAATTTTTTTCAAAAAGTGAGCAGTGACATCTTTGCATATATGTAAGATGCAGTCATAACATACCAATGAACATGTTCATTTGTATGAATAGTGTGAACAGCAATTTATTGGACTTTGCAAGATTTCTGAAGAGATGAAGAAAAGTTTATCAAGAATAAGACCACTAGGGCCCGGCAGGATGACTCAGTGGTCTAAAGCGCCTGCCTATTAGGAAAGCTTAGGCAGCTGCAGGGACCGCGGTTCGATCCCCGGCACCACATGCTGTGCCAGCCCTGCCCTCAGGGAGGCTGAGCCAGCCATAAAAATAAATAATAAACAAACAAAAGTTCTGACACAAGAAAAAAAAAAAAAAAAGAA
>PVJA010036063.1:0-21383 GCA_004027025.1 Myocastor coypus | reverse complement strand
GGGACACAGAAAGGTCAGGGGCCTGGCCTTGCACTGCTTGCCTCCCCTGCCAGCAGTCCTGTCCTGGCACTGCCTCTCCCCTGACCAGCCCCCTCTGCTTTTCCACCAGGTAGAATGATGCCCAACACTCAAACCTGATCTTCCTGGGTGGGCTGGGGGCAGATTTCTGATCTCTTCAGCTCAACAAATGAGTATTTCTCAGTTCTACCCAATGACTTTTCTTCTTTATTAGGCCTTCAGATAAAACACAGGGCACCCAATTAAACTGAAACTTAGATTACCAATAAAAAAAAAAAAAAAACCTTAGAATAAATCCACCCTACATACTAATGAGACATACACTGTGTTTCTGCTTGCTGATTTGGATCACACAGGTCCCCAGCACTCTGTACCCCAGGTGCTCCCACAGCCAGGTATGTGCACTCCCTTGCTGGCCAAGTGAACAAGCCTCCCCCTCAGAACCCACCCCTCACCCACTACCTACCCACCCTAACCCCTATACACTCCACCTTCCCACCTCCCAGACCAAGAATCACTGGCCCCCTATGCCTCCTGATTCTCTCCAGCTGATGCTCATCACTATAAGAAATTAATGCACAGCCAGGGACTGCTTTTTCTCTTCACCACTCTCCATGAAATCCAAAAGCCTTCGACTCAATTTTAGCGGGGAAAAATCTAGGCAGAGTCCTGCAAGGGAACCCACTGTGCATTCTCCAATATCATCCTGGCTGCACTTCAGCTCCTCAGTGCTCAGCCAGATCAGTGGCACCATGGGTAGGGGTGGAAAACAGCAAGAAACTGGCACTGTCTCCCCTCTACTTGTGGGCAGCTGCCACTCTGGAGGCACCAAATACTATGTGCTGTCACAGCCCTGCGGATGTCACAGCCATGTTCTAAGTGAAATTCTAAGCTGACCTGGGCCACAGAGGAGGGAGCTATTAAGGTGAGCTGTCACCAACATCCTTGGCCCGGGGATGGTGTTACAGACCTCAAAGAAAAGGCAAAGAGCCAACTGGTCCAGATTACAGGCTGGGATTCCAGAAGAGAAGCCATGCCAAGGAGCTCAGCCTGCAAGGTATTCATTCCAACATGCCCAAGGGACCAACATAGGGAAAGACGGGAACAGGAGGCCAGGCAGAGGGAGACCTGGACTCAAGCACAGCCCTTAGCCCTAAGCGGAGCTGGCATGGACCAAGGAATGCCAGGGGAACAGGCACCAAGCAGCTGCACCATCCTTGAGGCGGTGACAGCAAGAGGCTGAGCTTCCAGCACTGCAGCAGCTGGGTGACAAGACTTGGAAAGAGACTCAACAAGCCCAGAGCTACCCTCAGACATTCAGGAGACAGTAAGCACCTGCAGCACCATTAGCCACCCTCTCTGCCCCACCAGGGGTGCAAATCAAGGAAGTGGATGCTTTTCATACAGTTTCTAGAAAGAAGGATCATCTAATCACCTCAATACACAATAAGATGTGCCTTGAGGTGTGCAGAGTTACCACTGAAGAGGTTCAGTTGAAGACTAGAAAAATCCTTGGCTAAGACTCCGTATGGAGCATCACAAATTCATTTATCCACAGATCTTCAGAGATGCCATTGTAGCTTGAGAACGCTCTCAGTGTATGCAAGGATAAGATGGCAACCAATACTAAAAATTTCAGTGAGAGAAAAATTATTATTATTATTATTATTATTATTATTATTATTATTATTATTATTATTATTATTTAGGGGAAAATAATAAGACCATATCAATTTTTATAATGGTAAGGACTATAAAGAAATAAAATGGGTGTCTTGGAACTGGGATAACAGCAGAGCTCTTTGCCGCATCTCCTGCAACAATGAAGACCATTCTTAGCAATCAGACTGTGAACATTCCAGAAAATGTCGACATCACTCTGAAAGGATGCACAGTTATTGTGAAGGGCCCCAGAGGAACCCTACAGCGGGACTTCAACCACATCAATGTGAAACTCAGTCTCCTTGGGAAGAAAAAGAAGCGGCTCCGGGTTGACAAATGGTGGGGAAACAGAAAGGAGTTGGCAACTGTCCGAACCATCTGTAGCCATGTACAGAACATGATCAAGGGGGTCACGCTGGGCTTCCGTTACAAGATAAGATCTGTATATGCTCACTTTCCCATCAACGTTGTTATTCAGGAGAACGGGTCTCTTGCCGAAATTCAGAATTTCTTACGTGAAAAATACATTCACCGAGTTTGTATGAGGGCAGGTGTTGCTTGCTCAGTATCTCAAGCCCAGAAAGATGAGCTCATCCTTGAAGGAAATGACATTGAGCTTGTTTCAAATTCAGCTGCTTTGATTCAGCAAGCCACAACAGTCAAAAACAAGGATATCAGAAAATTTTTGGATGGTATCTACGTTTCTGAAAAGGGAACAGTTCAATAGCCAGATGAGTAAAATCCAAGAGTTGATGCAGCCACGGAAACAAGCCTCTGGATTATAAGCCAATATGTGTTATTTTAGTGAGACAATAAAAGATCTTTATTTTAAAAAAAAAAAAAAAAAAAACAGCAGAGGCCAGGGGAGGCAGGCAGCTCTCTCAACAGAGGACTTGCGAGCAAAGGCTGAGGCAGAGGGAAGAAGGACCAGGCAGGGGCAGAGGTAAAGAGCACAGCATGTGCAGAGGCCCTGAGGCAGGAGGCAGCCAGAGGCCTTGGGAAGAGGAAGCAGCCCACGGGGAAGCAGAAGACAGCAAAGCAGTAGCAAGACTTGACAGAAAAATGTAGCGGCAGGAGCCAAACCACAGCAGCTCTTCAGACTCTGGCTGAATGGCTGACTGGCAAACTTCAACATGATGAGAAAGCCCCAGAGAGGCAGGTTTAGTGTACAGTAAGGTAGCAAGATCATATTGATAGTTTTTTAAAACACCCTGTAGTTGTCCTGCATAGACTTAAAGGGAGGATGCTGGCCCAGAGCTTAGCACAGAGATATGCCCATGACAACCAGGCCAGTTGTGATGCCCCAGGCCTAAGGACCAAGACTGAGTATCCAGACAGCCCCAACCCAGGCCTAAAAGTAATACCGTCTAGCACAGGGACCAGGAATGCACAAATCCTACCATGATGCCAGGCCCAGATGCCCTGCCTGGTGGTCTATAATGTGTTTACTCTTCAGCTCTGACTTTGCATTTCTCCTCTAGTCTCTGGAACCCAGAGCATCATAAGTGAGTGAGTGACTATCTCCTTGTCTGCTGAGGAAGGTACCCAACTAGAGCCATGCTAAGGACATCAAAGGTAAGTTGGCTCATCACATGTCAGGGTTGCCTGACATACGACTTAGACCACGAGAACTTAATTCTAGCATGAAACCCCAATCCCAGATGAGAAAAGCTAACAGACAAATTAAAGGGTTTCATACATCACAAAATTCAAGGCTAAAGGGATAAAGGACTACATTTTGCCATCACAAACTAAAGCTGAGGACATTTTCATAGGAAATTTTGGGTACTCTGTTAGGAGATAACTGAGAACCAAGAGAGAGCAGTGATTAAGGACTGAGGTGGGATTCAGGGAAATGGAGCACCTAACAGGAGACAGAGCCCATCACTTCACCTCAGAGAAAAACTGAGGCCAGGAAGGTCTGTGACTTAATGTGAGTGATACTCTAGAGCAGCGGTTCTCAACCTGTGGGTCGCGACCCCAGCGGAGGTCAAACGACCAAAACACAGGGGTCACCTAAAGCCATAGAAAAATGTTATTTATTTGGAATTATAGATTTGAAATAGCCACCAAAATTATTTTTTGGTTTGGGGTCACTGCAACATGAGGAACTGTATTGCGGGCTCACCGCATCAGAAAGGTTAAGAACCACTGCTCTAGAGGGAACATTAAGGTCACAGGAACTACACAAGCAATTCATACTTCAGAGGGATGAGGAACTGCTATGGTAGAGCTAACGCCTCTGATTTGAGTCACCTTCATGCTCCTGAGGGTGGAAATTAGGTCAGTGTAGGCCCCAGGGACACAGGAGGCCAATTATAAGAAAGACACTCTTTCAACAGGGTGCAAGTCAACAAATGCACCAGACACTGGCAGTGGCACAAGAAGCCCAGCCAGCCTCACCTCCCACCTGACAGCCCAGCACAGACCACGCTTGCCCACGGCAAACTGCTTCTCCTTGTAGGACCCACTAGACCTGCCGCTGGCCTTCCTCATGTGGGTGCTTCTGCCCAAATGTGCCTTTCTCCTCCATCTGAATTATCCCTCCAGAGCCTTCCTGGATGCCTCTCACCAGTACCTCCATGGGACACTGTCCAACAATTACACATTAGACCTGTTGACTGTTAGAAAACTTACCCTGTACACCAGCCTTGGAGTTACCTGGAGCAGAGCTGATGCCTGATGTTTTACAGATTTCACTCTACTAGCACTGTCCCTATGAAGGGCAAACACTTAGATGTATGAATGGGAGTCCTGTCTCAGCCAAGTTACAACTATCTGCATAGGAATGTAGTCCAAAAATATGAATATTTGTCTTCATTCTTTCAAGAGACCATAGATAAATAACTCATTACAGAACTTTTATCTGTTTACCTATATTATTATCTACTGCTATTGTTTTACTGTGCTAACATAAACTTTAGCACAGGTGTGGATGTATAGGAAAAACATAATATGTTGACATAAAGAGTTTGATACTGGGTACACAGGTCTTGCAGCATGTTCCTTATGGATGAGCGAATGACTAAATGCAATGAGTTTTCCACAAACAAGATAGTGTATGAACTGAAGCAGTTTCAACTTTAGCGTCCACTTTGCATCTTTACAGGTACATGTGCTTTCCTTTTAAATATCAGTGAACTTGGCAGATGTGACTGCAAAGGCAGACACTAAGCTATTGGGTCCTCCAGAGCCACATCTAGAACCAGGACTCTAGAACCATGGTGTAGACAGTCTTCTGTGTCCTCTCAAGTCAAAGTAAAGAAGAAATGCAAGGCCCTACAGATCCCTAAACTTCTTCAATATATTCCCCAAGATATGTGCCAGCAAGAAATCTTTAAAAGGTAGAGTTTTAAAGAAGTGATGTAAATTTAAACACTCACTATGTAAGAACATCTATTAGTATTTTTGTTATCTTCCTGTATTTGGACATTAAGTCACCTATTTCATGGCCAAAATCATGCGGTGCAGTCATGCACAGCTGCTGGACACAGAGAAATCCATTCCCTCTGCCTCCATTCATGCCATCACCACAACCCTCTTCTAGATTTATCTCCATTTTAGGAAAATATTTTCTGTAATAGCTTTTGAAAAAATGCAACAGCCACCCTGTAAAAATGAAAAGCAATTCCTTTTTCATTACTTCCAAATACACCACTTAGGTATAAATCTCAACTAAACTGTAGCGGTTTTTTTTTCAAAAGGCTTTACTTCTAGTCACAGTGGAGTAAGATGCGATCTTGTTTTCTTATAACTTTTCTGCAGAGCAGAGCATCTGATATTCATGTTACTATGGTCGTGGTTTAATACTGGGTGTGGGGAGCTGGGTAGGGGGACCAGCACCAAACTCCCAACTGTTGGCCACTCGGACAATGGGCACACTAGTCCATGACTTTGCTAAGCCTTGGTTTTCTCCTCTGCATAATAGTGTTCAATAAAGGCTATTATGCACAGATGTCCAAAAAGTACTAACTGCACAGCGACCCTGAGATTACTGACTACACTATTGTGAGAAATTCTGCAGCACAATTGACAGAAGTAAGCAAGTGGCCAAAAGAGCCTGCACAGTGCGCTCTGGATCTGCACACTCATTTCCATCATGAAACTGAGATGCCGCCATTTATTCAACAACTGTGCACTATGCCACTCCTTTGTGCCAGTACCATTCAAAGCCCTGAGATACAGCAGAGAATATAACCAGCTGAGAGTCCTGCTCTCAGAGAGCTACCAGCCAGGACAGGAAAGTCATTTCAATATAACCCTTCAATCCTTTCACAAAATGGGTAGAAATGGTGAGAATCTAAACAACACATCTGTCAAGTTTTCAAGCCTTACCCTATAGAAATGAAGAATGACTTTGTGGAGGATCTTATGAAGAGTTTCATTTATGAAATGCTCTATCTTCCTTCAAACAAGCCAGCAGGCACAGTTCATTGAAAAGATGATGATGTAAGAAATACCAAGATTTCTTCATTTTCAAATCATTGTGAATTATGCTGGTTGTTCTGCCTGCATGCCAAGTGTCCGATCTAAAGGCATATAGGCAGACTGCACCCTCCCATCTCCTCCGCAGAGCAATTGAATTAGAGTGCCACAGAGGCAGAACAGATGATGGGCAAACGCACATCTCCCCTTCCTGAGGCTCCATGAGGGAATCAAGCCAAATAGTCATGGCTCCTGGTCTTCTGAACCCACAACGAAGCCACCTGGATAACAGCAAATGGCTGCAAAAGCAAAGCCAGTTTGGGGTTCAGGGAGGGAAACAGCACAGCAGCATGAGGCTCAGCCAGAAGAGACGTAATTGTGGGTGGTTTGGTGAGAAAGTCAGTGCTAAAGGTAACCAGATCACATCATTTACACTGAAAAGGGTAGGTTACCAGAGAGGCCCTTTCCAGGACATCTTGTGAGCCACACTGCTTCTCCCACACTTGAGGGAGCACTGTATGGTGAAGACCTGTGTCCCACCTGCCTCACTCCTTGCAGGGGCTTTGTGAAAAGAGTGTTCATCGTGATGCATCAAAGGACCAAGACAGGAAGTCAAGGCTATCCAGACTTTGGCTCCCATTCACCTTTCTACACCAAGAAACACCAGGTACCACACAAGGAAACCTCTTCCTGTAGACCACCACCCAGGGATGAGCACTGCACATACACCTGCAGGCACTCCAGCACAGGCATAGGCTTTCAGTGCACACAGGAATATCTGATGGCTTTAAACCCCCAGGCTGCACCCTAAGCCCTCTCAGGCAGACGGAAGGAGTAGCTAAAACAGTGTGTCCCAGTGTCCTAACTGTGGCTTCTCCACTGGCCTGCTACACATTTCATGGGGAGCACCTCACTCCATAATCAGATGTCACTACCAAGCCCCCAGGAGAATACTGACCATGATGCAGGCCTGCAGGAAACCAGATGTGAGAGAGGAATAGGACTAAGTGTGCCCAAAGCCCTCAGCAAAAAGCATGGTTCACAGAGTCACAGAGTATGCTGCGATGGCACAGCACAATGGCACAGTGTGGTGATGAGCAATCCCAGAACCCTGTTCTGGCCCTGTATCACCACTGGCCAAGGCACTGACATTGCTTAGCTGTCTACGTGCCCATACAACGGGGTGAGCCTTGCCTACTCCGCCAACCTCAGGTGGGTGCTGAGGTGCATAGGCCAGAGTGCTTAGAAGCATCACCAGCACAATTCGCAGCAATGTCTGAAAGCCAGATCTCAGAGGCACAGGTTCCTGGCTGTTCCTGCCCCTGAAAAATCCCACATCTTCCCAGCGACCAGGACAGGATCAGCTTCTCCAAGCATTATTTGTAATTTAAGGCCACTTGAAGGGTGACAGAGGATAAGTAAAGACCACTAAGAGACACCTCCCCAAGGCATCAAAAACATAAATATTGGGGGGCACAGATATAGCTCAGTAGAATAAACATTTGCCTGGCAAGTGCTGGGTCCCAAGTTCATTCCCTGGTACCCCCCCCCAAAAAAAGAAAAAAAAAAAAAACAGAAAACTTGTAGGACAATATAAGATGAAACACTAAAAGTAAATGAAGAGTTTAAATAAAGCAAACAAAAAAAAGTTTTTAAACATTCATTCCAAGCCAGGCACGGGGGCGCACGCCTGTAATTCCAGCACTTAGGAGGCTGAGGCAGAAGGATCAGTGCGAGTTCAAGACTAGCCTGGGCTACAAAAATGTTATGTAGCCAGCCTGAGCTACATAACAAGGACCTTGTCTCAAAAAGACTAAATAAACAAACAAATAAATAAGTAAATAAATAAATGTAAGCATTCATTCCAAGCCAGAAGTTTATAAATGGCATTTAAAAGTCTAACAGCCATGATTTTAAACATTTGCAATTAAGTGCTAATAGTTTAAAAATCAGAAGATTTTACATAATAACCTGAAATTCCAACTCCTCTGAAAACATAGGTGAGAGTAGGGGACACAGTACATGACTCAGGAGGGCCACTTTCCACAGAGCAGTGGGCAGATATTGAGTGTGGCTCCCCAATAATGGGGACTCAGCTCCCAAGATCCAGTCCAGCCTACCCCAGGCTCCCAAACATGGGAATGTTGGCCCCTGCAGAAAATCCAGGGACAGAGACAGGCAACACTTCTAGTAGAAGAAACTTCCTGATGTGACTAACTCCAGTGAAGCCAAGGCCTGGCTGGCTTCCTAAACCACCACCTTATACCATCTGTTGGGTTTTACTCTCTTTTCCCATCCATGATGCCTTCTTGGGAAAGGAAACAACGAAAAGCACCAACCTATTTTAACAGTATACAGCATGATATAATAACTGGAGCAAAAAGGTCTCACTTCTTCCAATTTTTTTTATTTCTTACTTAGGATTTATTAAAGAAACTACCAGGGATGCAATGAGTACCCTTGTCCTTCACTGTCTTTGCACTGTGAACTGTGTGTCCATCACTTTCATTACTTCTGACTTCATACAGTATTTTCACTTTCCAGCGTCCTGGAGACATGTAACTCCTGAAGAATGAAGCTACTGATCCCCAGGGACTATAGAACAGGGATAACATTCACAGGTTCTTAACTCTCAACAACTTTACCCTAGATTGCCTGAAACTGAATACACTACTACAACCTGCAGGCAGAAATAAAAGAACCTGACATGGAGCCAGAAGGACCTGAGGTAAGATAACAGTCCTGTGATATCATCGCACCTTTGCAATAAAAGAGACTGACAGCACAACAGATCTGGCCTCATTTCTGCAGTTCCACTTCCCAAACACTTTGTGCCAGTTGAGCAAGAACCCCTTCTGGCCCAGCTGTCTGAGGGCCAAAACTTCTGGCATGCACCTGGCAAGAGTTACCCTTCTAATTGGACTCATTGCAAAGGTCAGGCAGGGGCTGGAGCTAAGGAGAATCAAAAGCACTCACTGACTGTCAGGCCAAGAGGCCTCTGCTCAAGATAACAGGATGACATCAGTGAGCACGGCTACTTCTGTTTCACTCATGTCTTCAGCTCTCCATGTCACTCTTCTGACAGGTCACGATGCACCATGTGTGTTCATTCAGCCTCCTTCTCCTGCACACTGCCACTGCCTCTGAGTCCCACCTACATGGGACTTGATTGCATTGCTAGAGCCTGATGAGCCTGGTTTACCCACTGAAGTAGGAAGTACTCTGACCCAAAGGGGTCCTTAGCTTCCTTGAGTCACACAGAGGGGACCTGACAACAGCCATGTGGTCTTGTGAAACTATACAAGTGAACAAAGTCACATCCTGCTGCCATCATACAAAAGCTCAAACTGCTGACAGCCCCAGCAAGTGCAATATCAACATACAACCATGATGAACTCCAGGTCCAGATGAGGCCTCTGTCCTCCCACACCCTTCCTCTCCCATGCTACATCCCAGGCACATCTGGCTGTCTCCAAGCACTTTCCGCAATGCCTGCCCAGGGCTCAGACAAACCCCAACCCCACCACAGGCTCCCACACTAGCCCAGGGCCCCGGACACCCAAGACAGACAGTGCCTGACTTGTACACCTCTGTGTCCCAACATGCAGCACAAAAGGGGGTCCTTGAGGTCAAAATTATTTTTATAATGATGACAGGACATTGACTCTCATGCTTATCTTTCTGATGACTACAGAAAGATGTGCACATATGTGTCTTATGTTGTAAAGTTTTGTTTTAATTTATATGGTAAATGTAGAACCCACAACACAGAAGCTCTTCAATAATTTTAAGAGTTCCAATGGTCCCAAAACCAAAACGTTAAGCACTACTAGATAAGCACAAAGTCTGGAACAGACACATCAATATTAAATATTTTGTGAATGGTGAATAGATCAATCAATCAAGTACGGAGAGAATCTCCTTTCTGTAAGACTCTGAGGTCCGAGTCATGGTCTGTTATGGGTAAGGGGAAAGAAAAAGTGCCTAGGGCCAGTCCATTCTGTTAAGAAAAAGAAAATAGAACTGAGGAGCCACCATGTAAAAAGCCGGACTCCACACCATCTGCTGCACAGCTCTCGACAGCATGCATTGGTACAATAAACAGTACAGCCTAGATGGTTCAAAAATTAGCTGAGCCGGGCGTGGTGGCTCACGCCTGTAATCCCAGCACTTGGGAGGCTGAGGCAGGAGGATTGATGTGAGTTCAAGACCAGCCTGGGCTACAAAAGTGAGCTCAAGGCCAGCCTCAACTGCACAGTGAGACCCTGTCTCAAAAAAAAAAAAAAAAAAAAAAAAAATTAGCTGAGACCATGTCACCAGCCCACTCCCACAAGGCCTGGCTGCTGTCACCAGTATTCTTCGCATCCCTCCATCCTGGCAGTCACTATCAACATGGCTCTTAGTTACCTCTGGAAACCTTCAGGATGTGGCTTGGAGGTCCCTTTGTCCAGGAAGACTTCTTAGACCCCTCTCCCATCCTTAATCAGGCCCCTCTGATACAGGCCCTTGTATAAGGCTTTTTTCTTCTAGGTGCTTCTGTGAACCTCTGGTGTACATTCACTTATGAGATTCCCATGGCATCTGCTTCCTCCCAACTAGGCAGTAAGCTCCAGAAGACCTACAATGTGATGGTCTTGGTTACCATGGTCTCCCAAGCACATGGCACCATAAAGGAGCAATAAGTATATGGCTGGCTAGATTAGGAGCTGGCTTATGGATGGATCTGGATGGTTGGGAAGGTGAGTTTTTAGGTAGGTGGGTGAGTAAGTAATTGGTTTAGATGACTAGCTGGCAGAGGGGTCCGGTAGGTGGTGGGGAACAGGTAGGTCAGTGGATCCACCCAACTGCAGTCCACCAGCTCAGGCCTATCTTTGCCAGTTTCACATCAGCGGCCTCCTAAATAGTGCTGGCAGCCAATATCTGACTCCCTGGTATTATGGTACACTAAGCTCATCTTGTTCCACTCATTTGTAAAATGGTTCCCACTGCCTACAGAGTGAACTTAAAGCTATATTTTTTTTCAGTTTTCATATTTATGAGCACATGTTTGTATAATACAATGACTATATTCCTTGTCTGGAGTCGGTACATGAATGCAATACATTGAAACTTTTTAAATCCTCTTTCCCTACACTCTCTTGCCCCTCCCTCGAGCTCTTGATCCTTTCTTCCTTTGAACAAAATGTATCTCCCTACTCTCGCTACCTCCTTTTCTGTTGGTTCCAGAGATCCACCCACTTCCTATTAGCTGCTTTTCATTTCACTCTTCATGCATATTTTGGGTTTCACATAGTACAAAAACCTTGTGATATTTAAGCATGTGTGTGTGACTTATTTTATTTAATATTATCATCTCAATGTGAATCCATCGCCCTATACGACTCAAATTTATCCTTCTTTGCAATAGAGGATACACTCTGTTGTGTAAAACACACTTTCTTTATCCATTCATCTGCTGATGGACATATGGGCTGCTTCCAAGATTTAGCTATTATGAGCTGTGCTGCTATAAACATAAGTATACTTGTATCTTTGAAATACAATATCTGTAACTCTTTTGGAAAGAAGGGAGATTCCTGAGTCACATAGAGCTTTTTAGTTTCTTAATGACTCTCCATACTGACTTAGAAAATGGTTACATTAGTTTACATCCCCCACCAACAATGCAGAAATACAGAAGTGTTCCTCCCCCACCCACTGCCTCATCAGCATTTGTTTTTTTTATGACAGTTATTCTTTCTTGACTCTCAGTATTGCTTTAATTTGCATTACTTTGATAGCCAGCAATGCAAAACATTTTTCATGTATTTATTGGCCATTTATACTTCTGGGAAAAGTCTATTCAATTCAGTTGTCCACCTTGCGATTGTCTTTTATTTTTATTTTTACTTTTTAAAATACATTTAGTACAGGGTCTATAGGATCTACAGGGTCTCACTACACAGATCGGACATGTAGTGATCCTCCTGTTTTCAGCTTCCCAAGTACTGGGATCAGAGGTGCATGCCACTATGCCCAGTCTTGGGTCTTTTATTTTTAGAGTGTATTTTTTTTTAGTTCTTTATATATTCTAGATAATAGTCCTGTATCTAAAGAATAACTGATGAAAAATTTTTCCATTATGTAGGTTGTCTTTTCACTCTATTGGTGGTTTCCATAAGTCTTTCAATTTGGTATGATCTCCTTTTTTGATTCATGGTACCATTTCTTATACTATTAGGGTTCTGTTCATTATATCATCTTTAGACAAAGTATAGAAAAATAAGACTAGTATACACAACTGGTCAACAAGGCCCCCTAATTTGAACCTCCTACCTTTTGAACCCCTACTACTTCCAATATAGATCTGAAGCTCCAGCATTTCAAGAACCCAAGCAGCTTCCCTTAACCACAGGCCAGAATTTCAGGCCTCAGGGCCTGCCCTCAGCCTCTGCTTGCTCTAAGATACATCCTGACCCCCAGAAGGAACTCCTCCCAAACACTCCCTACCCTACACTGTGACTCTGATGTCAACTCTACCATCTAGAGAAGCCTTTGTTTCTGTTGCACCCACAAGATCATGAGCTACTACTTAATATTAGCAACCATGCCCTTATTCATCCCTAGCCAAAGAAAGGGCTCAGTGAAAGCTCAATGGCTGGATGAATGACAAAGCCAGCAAGGAAACATCTGCTTTTCACAAGCTAAGCCTATTCAGACTTCAAAGTTCAACTTCCCCCAGTACTTAGCCTGTAGACTTGGGCTCATACTGGGATTTCTCCCAAAGCTACTGCACTTTATCATAGCAGAATTGAGTATCTGGTGAGGAGTAGAACTTGTCTATCCATTATTGTGTTATATAAGATTTCACTCCACATCACCACAAGGATTATGAAAACCCTAAGAGGTACAAGGCAAAATTCTAATAGCTCCCAACAACCATGTCTATTCTGGGAAGCTACTTCATAGCCAGTTAATTCCTTCAGCTCTCAATATAACCCTATAAATACAGTGTTGTCTTGATTGTACAGAAGAGGAAAAACAAAATCAGAAGACTACACTTTTTTTGTAAAATGATGCAGGTAGTCTGTGACCTTACCAAGCTGCAACTTTAGGACCATATAATTAACCTACCCTGACTCATGCCTACATCATACCTTTTCAGTCTGATGAGCTCGATACACAAAGTTTAGGACAATAGGTAGGTGACATTCTCAAAGAAATGTCACTTGTTTAATTAAGCCACAGTACAGTGGCCAAAAGCAGTTTCTCCCAAAAAGAAAGCACTTAAGAGTCTGCTGAATGGATAAACAAATGGATGGATGGGTATGAAATAGCAAATCAAAAACTAAGCAAACATGTTTTAAAGGCCAAGAAGATGAAACAAAATAAATCAGCTTTATCTAGTACTGATAAGTAACAACTACCTCTCAAAAGTCAGAGAACACAAGGAAAAATGGGGAAGACTGCAAAATTAAAACAAATAACCATAAAAATGTACTGACCCTTCAAAGTCAAAAAAGAAAAGGAATTCAGGGCCAGGGAGATAGCTCAGGGGCACAAGTGCCTGCCTGGCAAGTGCAAGGACCTGAGTTCAATCCTCAGTTCTGCAAAAAAAAAAAAAAAAGGAAATCAAAGATGAAATCAGGAGTGGAGAAATACATTTTTAACACTAATTAATTAATTTTTGAATTGTTACAAAGGGCAGAAAATCTGAAAATCATTTGTGATTGGGTTGGGTAAGTTACACAAGAAACAAGGTGCCCTGGGGAAAGGCCTGCCTTCGGCACATTCCTACTCTCCTCCCTTCACACCCTCTTCCTTGCAACAGGGGTCACTGACCTTACAGGACAGCAATAACATCTACTCCAGCTTCCAAACTTATCTGAGGGCTTCCTACTGCAAACAGAATCAAAGCTGCTGTTCTCACTGTGAGATGAAACCTACAGATTACTCAAATGCAAGCTCTGCCACCTAAGGTTCCAGCCTGCTCACCAGACTGGCAAAGTCCAGCACAGCCAGGTGGTCTCAAATCTGGCTCCACAGAACATCCCCTCTTCTCCACAGGCCCCTGATTCAAACTTTCTACTCATTGGCTAGCCTGCACTTCCTGAACAGGGGACATACTGATGGTTAGTATCCAATGGCTGATACTCTGCATTTTGTAGGTAGTCCATAAATACTGAGTGCACAGACAAAGGTATGATCATATACATGCACACCTGTAGCTCAAACCATCCTCCACCAGTAGCCCAAGTGGCCTACTGACATCAGGTAGATCAGCCATACTATGTTGCCTCCTCCGACAGCCATAACTATACTTAGAAAACACCCTACAATGGGTCACAAGACCCTACAAGACTCAGCACACTGTGCCTCCTCACTACACTTAGGACCAAAGGGCTTCTTGTATCCATTGCACATGTCAGGCACACTTTGGCCACTAGGCCTCTGTACCTGACACTTACACCTCGAACATTCTTCCCAGATATTCCCACAACTCCTCACCTTATTTCTTTCATCAATATCATCTGCATAGAGTATCCTTTCCTGGCCACTGAACTAAGATTACCTACCTCTTCACTGTGCTCTATTTTCTTCACAGAACTTCCACCACCTGTGTATTAGCCTTCCCACCTGTCATTCCCACCATAACTTAAAGGAAGAAAGGTTAATTTTGGCTCACAACTGCAGTGAGTTCAGTCCATGCTTGGCAGACTCCTATGCAGAAGTAAAGTGCAGAACAGCACGGTATCCAGGAAGCAAGAAAGGAGGAGCCAGGGACAAGAATACACACTTCCAAGTCACATCCCCAGTGACTCATCCCTTTCCACTAGGCCCTCCCTCCAAACATAAGATTTCTGAAGGACGTGACATTTTAGATCCAACACACAACAATTTTCTGTATTTTGTGATCCTTTACTCAGTAGATTGGTGTTGTCTGATATGGCAGCTACATGTGGCTACTGAGCACTTAAAATGAGGCTGGTCCAAACTGCACTGCTCTATAAGCATAAGACAGACACCAAACTTCAAAGATAGTACAAAAGAAGGAATGTAAAATATCTCGCACTTTTATATTTATTTCATGTTGAAATAATATTTTAAGTAATTAGGCTAAATTAGATTGATCATTAATGTTGATTTCATTCTTTTTTTGTTTCTTTAATGTAGCCACCAGATAAATGTTATTTACGCCTTACTATGCATTTCCTTCAGACAGCATTACAAGAGACTATAAGCTCCTGGGACTGCTAGATGTTGTTCCTTGATAAAGCTCCAAACTGAACAATACAGACTTAAAAACTTTTGCATTTTCCAGTGTTTATATCAAGCCATCATTCTCCTGGTACCTTTTTGGGCCTGCCCTTAGCACCTCACATAGGGGCCAGTGCATCGGCATACTCAACAAATCCATTAATGAGTGATCATTCATTAAGCCACTACCAAAAGTGGTTGTTTTCATGTACCACTCATTTCACTTAGTTGTCACAGTAATGTAGGAAGAGAAGGAAGGGGGTAGACTCATACCTTAGAAGAATCTGAGATCCAGAGAGGTGAGACATTGTGCCCAGGTGCACAAACGCAGGAGTTGGCGGGCCCAGGAAGCAAACCCACATTGTCCAGCTTCAGCACCTGACTCCAGATCTCCACCCAAGGCCTGGCCTAGCAGCTGGCAAAGAGCATCACATTCACAAAGATGATTTAGCTGGCTTACACAGTAGTCCATCTGCTTGTTTATTTCAGTGGTAATTTTTGCCAACATTTGAAGTTATACGGATTGTAACAATCCAGAGTCCCATTCTCAGTCAATACTTGAAAACATGCTACATGCCAAGTACCAGCAATATAATCCAAGAGAAAAACAGGAATGGTCTCAGTTCTCATGAAGAGATACAGACAAAAAACCAGTAAATAAAGAAAATGTAAAATATCCTGTTATGGTAGGTTCCACAAAGAGAAAAAGTAGAGAAAAGGGACTCCCAGGAGTGGGAGATGCTATTTTCACTGAGTTAACAAAGGAAGTCCACACTGAGGTGATGTTTAAACAAAAACTCTAAGAGAAGGAGAACTGGCACATGTGGACATCAAGGGGGAAAATATATTCAGAAGATAGAACAGGAAATTCTGACAATCTGAACAGCATTACTGGAATGGAAATACCATCTCTCCAGATGGAGGATGCAGAAGAAATCAACAACTTCCCCCTTATAGCACAGAACTATCACTGGAACGTGACTCTGAGCCAGTAATAATAGTCCTCAGCTATTCTTGCATCCATCTGTGGTTACATGGCCAGTCTCCACTGACAGAAGGTGAGCATCAGTGATGCATTTCCCTTCCCTTCCATACCAAAGCAGCCAAGGAGTGGGTGAGCCTGATCCACTCACTCCTCACACTGGTCAGATGGGATAGAGTGGAGGCTCCACGAGGTGGAAAAAGAGGCATCTTATGGCCCCAAACCACAGCTGTGGTTGTGGTGGTGCCTTCAGTGCTGAGCCACCACAAGGTGGAGGTAAATTTATTACAAAAGCCTCTGCTAAGGCCTCCATTTCCCTAATGCGGTGCTGAGAATCTGCTGCCATTTATCCTCTACTCTGTGCACGAGTTTCAGATGCGGAATTCTTCCAGGCTTGCCTGGCCCTTGTATACATTAAGTTCATGGCCTCTGTACAATTTATCTAGTTTTGCTTAAAAACAGCCCTCAACACATCACAGAGATGCTCTTCCCCAGTTCACCATAAATTCTAGTCCTTCACACCCATCATGGATTAAGAGTCCCCATGTTTCCTTCTCATTTGTCCTGTGAAAATGAGCAATTAATCCAACCACAGTGTTCACAGCTCTAATTGCCTATCTATATTGCAATAGCAGAGGCATAACTCCTCAGTGCAATATTTTCAATGGACAGTTATTCTAGGGAAAATGTCATCTATTTTTAGTTTTCATATCATATTCGTACAGGCCAAGTTAACCCTAGTAACAAAAAAAGCTTAATTAAAAGTAAGATGTTTTACAAGATAACTAAACACATTGTGGTATCTTAGACTGGACACTAGACCCTGAACTAGATAATAGGAATCATTGGCTCTACTGGAAAAATCAAAACAAAGTCTGCACATCCATCAATCGCATTGTGACAATACTACTTTCCATGTGTTGGTCGTTATAACATATTTGGAGACGCTGGGCAAAAAAAAATTATATGAGAACTTTTTGTAACTTGCAAATGTTTCAAAATGAAAAGTTTTTTTTTTTAAAGAAAAAAAGATGAAAGAAAAGCTCTTAATTAAACCATCTCATGTGGATACCAACTCCAGCCTACTGATGGTTTTCTCACAATTGCCCTTCTGTAAGTAGCCATAGTGCATAGAGTAACACTAACCTTAGGAAAAGGAAGAAAACAGACTAAAATCTACTTTTAAAACTTGATCTCAGCAATTTTTTTCTTTACTTTTGAGTTAAGTCTCCATCACCTTGAATCATTTTTTTCTTAGACATTCCCTGAGGGACTCTAAATCCCACTCAGAGGGAGCTCATCAAATGATTTCCTGTGCCCCAAGCAGAATCTCCAAGCAGAGTCACTCTGATGACTTACACTCTATTAATAAAGACCAGCAGGTAAGATGTCACCAGGTCACAAGGGCCAAGGAAAGTAAGCTCAGGAGAGCTCAGCGCCCCATGGAGGGTCCTGACTCCTCAATTCTAAAATCTTAAAACTCTTGCTCTTAGCTTGATTACTCCTCTTGGGACAATAATCGCTGCCTCAATTCACCTCCAGCCTGTGAAGAATAAAACTGGCATTTGCTATATAGCATCCTAATTTCAGTGTTCTCTCACATTAAAAAAAAAATCAGATTTTACCAATTTCTCTGGATAATAAATTCACCACATGAGTGCTTTACAAGGATCATAAAATTAATTTATTGAGTAGCCATCTTTTTCTAAAAATGAAGTACTAGAAAATGAAAACTATCTGTATGTATTGAGCTGATATCCTGATGCAAATCTTGTTCATAGTATACAGTTGTGAGCCTCCCAAAACATAAGTCTTTCATTTCAAATAGTAAGACTCATCCTCTTTCACTAAGTCAAAGGAAGAAAAAATGGCTTAAGCTGGGCATGGTGGCTCACGCCTGTAATCCCAGCACTTAGGAGGCTGAGACAGGAGGATCGATGTGAGTTCGAGACCATCCTGGGCTACCAAAGTGAGCTCAAGGCCAGCCTGAACTGTGCATAGAGACCCTGTCTCAAAAAGACAAAAAAAAAATGGCTTAAATGAATCTTATAGCCATAGTTTATGTGGAAAACCAATGTGTACCCATGGGAGAAAATGGCAAATGGAGGTCAAAAACACTGCAGATGAAAGGTTCCAGCCCAAATATGAAGTACTAAATTATTATGGTGATCATCTAATATGGCTGAATCCCAGTTATCTTCCCAGAGGCCACCTCCTACTTCTTCCCCACCCTAGTCCTACATACAATTTCTTTTCACCTTTCCCATGCCATAAGCAAAACTCTGATCAGCTCCTTAGGTCACTGAACCTGCCCTTCAAACTCTCCTGTAGCAAAAGTCCATAAATTCTCAGCCTTCTATTGTCTCAGGTCAGAGGATCATTTGTCTCTTCCCTGGGCTATAAAAAAAAAAAAAAAAAGTCATTTCCTCAATATATTAATAACAAACAGGAAAAAAAAAAGTAATGTTGATTTAGAAGGGTTAATGTTTAATTGTTTGATCAATCTTATATACCTATATGTATTAATCTAAACTGATCTGATGATGAAAATATGTAATATAACCATTGTTAAATTTAAGCAATAAAAAATTGAAACTTAAAAAAAAAAAAAAACAAGCAGGAAAAACCACAACATTACAATGCAGAAATTCAACAGACAACGCTATTACCAAGTAATCACCAATAATAAGCCCATGATTCTTACCGTACATGCCCTTCAAACTCATGAAGGGCACAAAATCATTTATATGGTACTCTTGGCAGAACTGCAAAACTTCAATGGAATTTTAATAAAACAAAAAAGTAACTCGAATTGAGGGACATCCTAAAATTTAACTGACCAGTACTATATAAGGGAAGCCTGAAAAACTGTCACAGAACAGAAAGACTAAAGAGACAAATCAACTGAAGAAAACAGTACGTCTTGTACTGCATCCTGCACCAGGAAAAGGAGAGCTTGTGAAATGTAAATGAAGTTCACTTGATGTTGCACTGATACCTATTTCTTGATCTGGATCACCACTAAGTGAGAAATACTAACATTAGTGGAACACAAATTAAAATATATATGGCACTCTGCACATTATTGCAACTTAAATCTAAAATTATTTTAAACTAAAAGGTTTAAAAACAATTTTCTGAAAAAAGGAATAATAAAGTATTTTATCCCATACACTACATACCACCAAAACACAGTGTTGCACCTACAGTCTGCCTTCTCTGCTCAGGTTCTTCTTCAGCCCTCTTCCACCCCACCTTTCTTTTCTCACACTTCTACTATCAAGGTTCCCTTCTCCAGGTGGCAATATCAGCATCTTCTGGAAGCTGAGGGTATGGATTTCTTGTTGCTTAGAAGCATAAAGGGCAGGCAAGGAGTAAGTATCACTTCATGAAGGCCCACATCTACCTGGTATCATCTAAGCCCTGAAGAAACAGCCTTGAATAAGATCCACACAGTTACTGGCTCGTGGATTGCTGAGAGAAGGAACAGCAAACAAATTAAATTCACAGGTGTACACAGTTAATTCAGATCAACACTCCAGCCCTAGAAAATCACTCTCCTCAGAATCAACAGCAGTTGAGCCAGTATCTCACCCTTCTCTGCAGTTTTCTCACCTATAAACCAGAACTAATGATACTCACTCCATAGGATTAAGAATTAGGTATTGATGGCTCACAATTCAGAATTCCTAGTAAGTGAATAAGTAGCCAGAAAAAGTTGTTAATGATCAAAATGATTTATCAAGACCATTATACCGAAAGTACTAATTTTCTCAATTTTCCCTAAATTCCATATCTCCTACTCAAATTTATTCAGAATGTCTATGAATAAACTGCTGATGACAGAAACAGCTCTTTCCCTCTACTGGGAAGCAACAATGAGCTTGGAGGGGAGGGAGCAGGAAAAATACACACTGGTCAGCACAGGGCATCAGGAGATGAGGGCAGGATCTCAGGTCTGCTGTAATGTCAACTTCCCAGGAAGGCTTTCTCCCCCACCTCTTTATAACTTGGGCTTCACAGAAGATAAGCAAAGATAGGAAATAAACTGAAGTTCTCAGTCATTAAGGGGAAGGCACTATGAAACACCACCACACCTGCCCAAGGCTCTAACTATTCTCAACATATCTTCTTTCACAAATAAGATTATACCCCGATTCCAGAATCTGGAAAAAACAGTTAAACTCTATTGAGCTAATTTAGAAAATTAAGCATGAAATAGTAGTGTGTAAAATAAGGCCATTTCAAACAAGTGCTTTGTATCATGCAACTGGGCCATCTCAATATTTTTTCACATACAAAGATTCTCATTCTCTCTCTCTCTCTCTCTCTCTCTCTCTCTCTCTCTCTCTCTCTCTCTTTCTGACATGACATGCATACACACTCCCATGCTTACAACAAAGCAACAGGTTTATTCCGAATTATGTTCAGTAAAATACTCTAAAAATCAACAAAGATCATTTTTAAATTCTACTCACACCTTCATATACTAACCACAGTAAATTATTTTAAAATACCAGATGCCCCTAATCATCTATTTGCTTCACATTACTGTTAAGATCACAGAAAAGAAAGCATTTCCAAGCCCAGGTGGCAGAAGCCTATTGAAGTCACAGTTCTCCTTCTGTCTTGCCAGCCCTTAAATCCTTCTTTCTTCAAACTGCCCCCCAGTCTCTACCTGTTCCTTCTCTTTTTAAAAAAACAAAAAACACTTGTCCTCTGCCAAGTCTGGTTTTGCCATGCCCAACTGAGCACTAGGATCTGAGCCAGGCTGCATGAGTAAAACAAGAAGCAAAGTAGTTTGAAAAGATGGTGGTGTGGAACCATGCTCTTCCCAAGTAAACTAGCATCTCTCCCTGCTTTTATCACCCACAAAGACAGTCTCCAGCTATCACCTCCAAAACCTTAAGGCCAGCTCTATCTCCCAGGCCTTCTTACCCATGTACTAAGGCCCCAAGCACTCCTCAAGTCACCTTTGACTTCTCTGCCCCTGCCTGTCATGCAGACTGATCTTCACAATGTCTCCTGCATTAAAAAAAAAAGGGGGGGGGGGCTGGGG
>PVJA010036062.1:0-21381 GCA_004027025.1 Myocastor coypus | reverse complement strand
TTGTTTTGATTTTCATTTCACGAATAGCTAGCGATGTGGAGCATTTCTTCATGTATTTGTAGGCTTGCTGTAGTTCTTTCTCTGAGAAGTGAGTGTTCATTTCAGATGCCCATTTCGGGATTGAGTCTTTGAATTTTGGAAACCTAATGGTTTTCAGTTCTTTGTAGATTCTAGATAGAAGACCTTTGTCTCAGTACTTGTTAGTTAAAATCTTTTCAAAATTTGTGGGTCGTCTTTTCATTTGGTTAGTGATTTCCTTTGACATGCAAAAACTTCTTAGCCAGAGGAGGTCCCAATTGTTGATGCTTTCAAGTGTTAAACGTGCAATTTGATTTCCATCCATGAACTCATTGCCTACTCCGATGTCTTCAAGATTTCCTCCCACTTTCTCTTCCAGGAGAATTAATGTTTCACTTTTAATATTTACATCTTTAATCCATTTCGACTTTATTTTCGTGCATGATGATACACTAGCGTAAAGTTTTAGTTTTCAGCATGTAGAGAGCCAATTTTTTCAGCACCATTTGTTAAAGAGGCTGTCTATCTTCCAGTACACATGTTTGGCCTATTTGTCAAAAATAAGGTGGCTGAGTGTGTTTGTATTTGCTTCTGCTTCCTCTAGTCTATTCCATTGATCTTCAGGTCTATTCTTTTGCCAATACCATGCTGATTTTATTACTGTAGCTTTGTAGTATAACTTCAGGTCAGGAATTGTAATGCCTCCTGCCATACCTTTATTGCTGAGAACTGTCTTTGAAATTCTGGGTCTTTTTTGGTTCCAAATAAATTTTTGGAATGACTTCTCCAGTTCTGTGAGCTATGTCGATGGTATTTGGATAGGAATTGCATTAAATCTGTACAACAATTTAGGGAGTATGGCCATCTTCACAATGTTGGCTTTCCCTATCCAGGAGCAGGGAATGTCTTTCCTTTTTCTGAGAGCTTCTAAGATCTCTTTTTTCAGAGTATTATAGTTTTCATTGAAAAGGTCTTTTACTTCCTTAGTTAGGTTGATTCCTAAGTGTTTCATTTTCTTCGGTGCTATCATGAAAGGTACTGTTTCTCTAATTTGTCTCTCAATGTGTTTGTTATCTGTGTAGAGGAATGCCACTGATTTTTATGTGTTGACTTTGTAACCTGCTATGTTGCTGAATTTGTGCATTAATTCCAGTAGCTTTTTGGTGGAGTTCTTTGGGTCTTCTAAGTAGATTATCATGTCATCTGCAAATAATGAAAATTTTACTTATTCTTTACCTATTCTTATTCCTTTTATTTCTCTTTCTTGTCTAATGGCTGTAGCTAGTGACTCCAGAACTATATTGAATAGAAGTGGCGATAGGGGGCATCCTTGTCTTGTACCAGATTGGAGAGTAAAAGACTTCAGTTTTTCCCCATTTAGAATTATGCTAGCCATTGGATTGGTGTAGATGGCTTTTATCAGGTTGAGGTAGAGGCCCGCTATTCCAATTTTCTGTAGGACTTTGAACATGAATGTGTGTTGCACTTTGTGAAAGGCCTTTTGGTCATCATTTGAGACGATCATGTGCTTGTTGATCTTGGTTCTGTTGATATAGTGTATTGCATTTATAGATTTGTGTATATTGAACCATCCTTGCATCCCTGGGATGAATCCTACCTGGTCGTGACGTATAATCTTCTTGATGATTTGTTGTATTCTAATGGCTAGGATTTTATTGAGAATTTTTTGCGACAATGTTCATGAGAGAAATTGGTGTGTAGTTTTCTTTTTTACTTACATCTCTTTCTGTTTTTGGTATCAGTGTGATACTTGCCTCTAGGAATGATTTTGGAAGGATTGCTTCTTTTTCAATCTCATTGAAGATTTTGAGGATTATTGGGGCTATGTCTTCTCTGAATTTCTTGTAGAATTCAGAGGTGAATCCATCAGGTCCCGGACTTTTCTTTGTCGGTAGGTTTTTGATTACATTTTGTATTTCATTGGCTGTTATTGGGTTGTTGAAAATTCTAATATCTTCTTGCTTCAGTTTTGGGAATTTGTACTTTTCTAGGAATCTGTCCATTTCATCTGTGGCTTCAATTCTGTGAGAGTAGAGATTCTCAGAGCAACCATTTATGATTCTCTGTATCTCTGCTGCGTCTGTAGTAATTTCACCCTTTTCATTCCTTATTGCTTGAATTTGCGTCCTTACTTTCCTCTTTTTGATGAGGTTAGCTACGGGCTTATCAGTCTTATTTACTCTTTCAAAGAACCATGTTTTGGATTTATTAATTCTTTGTATTGTTTTGTCTCAATTGAATTCATTTCTGCTCTAATTTTTACAATTTCCTCCCGCCTTCGAGCTTTGGATTTCGTTTGTTCTTCTGCTTCTAGTCGGTTTAAGTGTTGTGTAAGATTGTTTGTTCCCGTTCTATTTTCTTAATGTGTGAGTTCAGAGCTATGAATTTCCCTCTGAGAACTGCTTTCATTGCATCCCACAAATTCTGGTAGGTTGTGTTTGGATTTTCATTAAATTGTAGGTACGGTTTTATTTATTTTTTAATTTCATCTGTAACCCATTGGTTGTTCAGAAGAGTGCTGTTTTGTTTCCATGTAGTCTTGGAGTTCCTATGGTATCTTTCATCATTTATTTCCAATTGGATTGCACTGTGGTCAGATAATATGCGTGGGATAATTTCTGTTTTCTTGCATCTACTTAAGCATGATCTATGGACTAATATGTGATCTATTTTAGAAAATGTCCCATGTGCAGCTGAGAAGAATGTGTATTTTGAGGTGGTTGGATGGAACACTCTATGTATGTCCACTAAGTCCAGTTGTTTCAAGTTCTGATTCAGTTCTGCCACTTCTTTGCTGATTTTTTGTTTGTTTGACCTATCTTTTTCAGAAAAGGGTGTGTTGAGGTCTCCTGTTAAGATTTTATTACTGGATATGAAATTTTTCAGGTCCATTAAGGTTTGTTTTATATAGCTTGTTGCTCCCATGTTGGGTGCATACATATTTATGAGTGTTACCTCGTCACCATGAATTTTTCCCCTAGCCAGTATACAGTAGCCTTCTCTATTTCATTTGATCAGTCTTGGTTTGAAGTTTAGACTGTCTGCAAACAGGATTGCTACCCTTGCTTTTTTTTGAGGTGCTGGAGCATGTACTATTATTTTCCAACCTTTAACTTTAATCCTATGAGTTTCTCTATGGGTTAAGTGTGTTTCTCGTATACAGCATATTGTTGGGCTCTGTTTCCTTATCCACTCTGCAAGTCTACTTCTTTTAATTAGAGAATTGAGTCCATTTACATTGATGGTTACAATTGAAATGTATTTGCTTATGGCTGACATGACTCTTATTCGCTGGTGTTTACCAATTTTTCCTCCTATTTTTAGTTGGTTACTCTATTTGGTGGGATCTTTCTGTTCTCATTTGTTAGATTCGGGTCAGTTTGGTCCCTTTCTAAAATGTTTGTTAGAATATTATGTAGCACTGGTTTTGATGTCATGAAATTCTTTAGTTGTTTCTTGTCATGGAAATATTTCCTTTCTCCCTCATAGTTGAAGTACAGTTTTGCTGGGTATAGTAGTCTGGCCTGAAATTTGTTTTCATGGAGGACTTGAAACACTCTGCTCCATGCTCTTGACTTCATGGTTTGTAAAGAGATATCCGCTGTTATTCTGATGGGTTTTCCTTTAAATGTGATCTGTTTCTTTTCTCTCACAGCTTTTAGTACATTATTCTTCAGCTCGATTTCTGGTATCTTGACTATTATATGTTTTGGCGTGCTTTTAGTTGGGTTGATGTTATTTGGGTTTCTGTAGGCTTCAGTTACCTGAATGTTTGATTGTTTTCTCAAATTTGGGAAGTTTTGTGCTATTACTTCTGCCCATATTCTTTTTATATCATTTGTATTGACTCCTTCTTTCTCATTGATTCCAATTAATCTCACGTTGTTCATTTTTGCATTGTCTTGCAGATGTTGAATTATTTTTTCCAACAGTTCTGGTTGTTTTTAAAAAATCCTTTCTTACTCTTTCACTGGCTGCAACTGTGTCTTCAAGTTTCGAAACTCTACCTTCATTTTCGTTCATTCTTCTCTGCCAACTTGTGAACGAGATTTTATTTTCTTGTATATCTGTGTGAAACTGTTTCGTGCGATCTATGTCTTTCCTATATTGCTCCATCAGGGAGTGCATCATTTTTCTATTCTCCTCAAATTTTTTATCCATGTCTTCTTTAATAGTGTTGAAGCCTGTTATTATGGTTATCCTTTCTTTTTCTAATTCAGTGATTATTTCTGTTCTGTTCTCCTTTCTACTTTTGTGTAGTTTTTCCCCTACTTGGGATGCTATTGGTTTAGACATGTCTTTCTTAACTTTAGATATTATTTCTGCTCTCATGTTCTCTATACGTTTCTCCAGCCATTTTTCCACTTCATGTATTTCTTTTTTACTTCAGATGTTATCTCTGATCTCAGTTGCTCTGTCAGTTTCTGCACTTGTCTCTCTACCTCAGATGCTACCAATTTAGAGGTTTCCTCTGCATGATTCCCTTTTTTTTCCATGATAGTGTCTTCTCTATTTGATTTGTGTTAGCAGGGGCCCTGAGACTGCATCCTACTCCTTGTTGTTATCATTTTGTATGGAAGTGACCTCTGCACTTTGGTGGTGTCATGCTGTTTCTATGGGCCTTTGGTCTGGAGACTCCATGTTGGTTCCCTGTAGAGGTTCCTGACTCTGTTTTGGAGCTCGGGCTGCTAGCTGCTGTGAAGCCCCACAGATGTGGTCTGTAGGTGCAGGTGGAGGTTTGGGATTGAGTAGTCCTGGTAAGCTCGTGGACCAGATTGGTTGCCAGAGGAGATGTTTGATGGGTTTGGTACTGGAGCTTGGGCTGGAAGGGTTCAAAAAAATGGTGGCAGAGCGGGGAAGTGGAAGGCGGGCCAAGGATTCTGACTCAGCCGGCGCGTGGTCCTGGCTAGCACACGGTTGTGGCTGGAACAGGAAGTTAGTCGCAGGAACACAGAGGAGGGGCAGAGGGGCAGAAGCAGCTTACCTGAGGTAGGCACGCGGGCCTCGCTAGTACTGGGTCGGGGCTGGAACAGGAAGTTAGTCGCAGGAACACAGACTATCCCTTTTTTATTTCCTATTGTATTAAAGATTGGTTGTTGTCCTTTGACTTTTAGTCTGTGAATATTTGTTTGAGTTAAATATTTTCTTTGTGCAGAGTATTGTTGTATTTTGTTTCTTACTACATTCTGCTTCTCTGTTTCTTTCGATTGCTGAATTGAGGCCATTCATATTTATGGTTCTAACTGATACATATTGGTTTATCACTGTCATATTATTTTATTTTTGCAGATTTCCTACTTTTCCCTCTTTTTAATTAATTTAGTTGGTGGTTTCTTAATGTTATTTTTGAAAGCTGTGATTGCCTCTGTCTCCTCTTAGAGTATCTGTTAGTACTCTTTGTAGTGTTGATTTGGAGATCTTGAATTTTTCCAGTTGTTCTCTTTTATGGAAGCATCGTATTTCACCATTGAATTTGATAGAGAGTCTTGCAGTACATCATGTATTGTGGAAGTCATTTTCTTTCAGCAACTGAAGTATTTCCCTACATGCACTTCTCTTGTTTTTCCTCTTAAAGGAAAAATTCTTATTCAGCAAAACGTACAAGCCTATGCACTTACTCTTAAAGGTAAAACACATTTTATGAGAAAATTAAATGAAATAAAAACTACAAATATACTTATTTTCCTTTTTAAATTTCCTTTTAATATTTTGTTTTGAAAAGTAAAAAGACAAAAGAAAGAACAAAAATCCAATGCAATGAAAAAAAATTAATATATAACAATATATATGCCACAGATTTTGAGAACAAGAATAGCTGCTTATTAATGGTTGATATTTATTTTTATCATCTAACCTGTTGCTTGGAGTAACAGATATAGTTATGCAAGATTGGACTTAAGATTTCATATTATCTCTTGTTTTCCAGAAACCTTAAATTTTTATTCTTGTCCCTCTAGTTTTTCTTTGTCTTTTTATTAAAATGTATTTTGAAGACATTGTAGTAACAATTGATATAACTTTAGAAAAGGTACAAATTTAGAAGACCAAGCTGACAAATATTCAAGCATCAGTTTTGTATTATACATTGCTGTCCTCCATAAAGTTTCTTAGACCAAAGATACTAGCATACAGTTTTTCAAGCTGAAATTTCTATGCATTAGCTTCTATTTTCAAAAAACTGATGGAAATTTTTAGTCTAATCATCTCAGCCATCTTGTACATATTCTTGCATGTTTTGCCCTTGCCTTTTTTCCCCTGCATTTTCTCTTTTCTTCTCATCTTTGTTGTTTAATACTCAAGTTCATTTTCTCTGTGTTTTAGTATATGTGTTATAATTTTCAGACTTTATTTCTTCTTTTGAGATCTTACACACTAGGGAGACTATACAATATTTACACATGTGGGTCTGATTTGTTTTACTTATGAGTATAGCTTCTAGTTACATCAACTTTCCCACAAACATTTGAATTGTCTTTCTTTATAGGTGAGTAATACTCTACTGTAGCAAAATACCACATTTTTTTCATTCACTCCTGCAGTGATCAGCATTTTTGTTGCTTCCAAGTTTTGGCTATGACAAAAGGTGCTGCTATAAACATGGGTGAACATATTTAATTGTTGTATGATGTTCTCAGTTCCTTTGGGAATAGCTTGATTGAATGGGATCTCTAGTCCAACTTCTTTTATAGCGGTTCTCAACCTGTGGGTTGGGACCCGGTGGGGGTCAAATGACGAAAACACAGGGGTCACCTAAAGCCATCGGAAAATGTTATTTATTTGGAATTGCAGTTTTTAATTAGACCCCAAAATTATTTTTTGTTTTGAGGTCACCACAACATGAGGAGCTGTATTGTGGGGTCATGGCATTAGAAAGGTTGAGAACCACTGTTTTAGGAGAATGAACACTGATTCCCATAACGGTTGTACACTCTACATTCCCACCAACAGTGGTGAAGTGTTCCTTTTCCCACCACAGCATCTCCAGAATTTGTGGTTAGTTGACTTATTTATGACAGTCATTCATTCTGGGTTTAGATGGTGTTTGAATGTTTTAATTTGCATTTCTCAAAAGACCAGTGATGTGAAGCATTTTTCCATGTATTTATTTGCTGTTTATGTTTTTTCAACTGAAAAGTGTGTATTTATTTCAGACCCCCATTTTTGGACTGAGTCTTTAAATTTTTTAGTCTCTAATTTTTTTTTAGATTTTTGTATACTCTAGATAAAATACTTTTGTCTGTGTGATTATTAGTTAAGATTTTTTCCCCAATTTGTGGTTTGTATTTTCACCCTGTTAATTTCTTTGCCGTGCAGAAACTTCTGAATAAGAGGAGGTCTCAGTTGTTGATTTTTCTATGTATTTCCCAGGCAATTTGATTTTTGTTCCTGAACTGTGTGCCAATGCTTATCTCTTCAAGAGTTTCACGTGTTTTCTCTTCCAGGAAATTTAGCATTTCTGTTTTAATACTTATATATTTAATCTATTGTTGATTTTACTTTAGTGCATGGTGATACACCCAAGGCTAGTTTTAGTTTTCGGACCCATGATCTTGACTTGATTATTTTTGTTGAGAATTCTATTGTTATTCAGTTGTGCTTTGCATTGAAGGTGATCTGTCTTTCTCTAGCAGCCTTTCATATTTTAAATTTTGCTGAATTTCTGAGATCTTGAGTATTATGTGTCTCAGTATAGAGTTATTGTGAGTATGACTCTGTGGTGTTCCACGTGTCTCACTTACCTCTGTTAGTTTCCTTTCTGATGTTTGGAAAACTTTCTGCTAGTACTTCTGCAACTAGTCCTTTTATGCCCTTTGTGTTGTATCCCATTACTTCATTTACACCTATTATTCTTATACTATTACCGTTTCCATTTTCTTATAGATGTGGAAATATAATTTTCTGGTTCCTTGTTAGTTTTAAAGATCTTTTGTTTCATGTTCATTAGCTGCATTTGAGGTCTGATAAGTGTATCTTCAGTTTCATTTAATCAGTTTTGCCAGCTTTCTATGAAGTTCTTAGTTTCCTGAATATTTGTTTGAATTAGTTTCATACAGTTTAATTCTTTCCTATTTTGTTCATTTGGTATTTCTATCATTTTTATATACTCTTCTATCTTCCCATGTCTTCTTTAGTTGTGCTGAGCAATTCTTTCATGATTGCTGTCCTTTCTCTTTGGACATGAAAGAGTACTTCTTTTCTTATTTCTTCTGCAAAGTTATGGACTTTTTTTACTTCAGTTGTCAACATAAAAAAAGAAAGAATTCAGGTGTGATTTCCAAATTTTTGTATATTTTTTTCTCCTGGCTTTGTTTTGGGTGGGCTGCAAAACTCACATTGCCTTTGCTTCTGCATTTTGGCATTTCTAAAGCTCCCATTAATGACCTAGACAGTCCTGCAGGATGTCAAGATCCTGTCAAAGTTCTTAAATGGCTCCAGAAAATGTCCATGCTTGCTCAAGCTAGGGCCACACATTGAAGCTTGTCTCCATCTCTCAGGACACCCAGCGCCCTCCAGATTTCCCAAACGTCTGGACCTGTATGAGCAGAAGTTCTAGTCCCGTGGGCAGCAGGCTAAGGAATGCCAGAGCCCACCAGAGTCCTCCAGTCTGCTCAGAGTCTGCCAAAGTTCCAAATTGCACCAAGAAAGCTTAGCATCTGTGTGCACTGGGTCCACAGATTGCAGCTTTCCTGAATCCTGCAGGCCACTCAAAATCCACCTAACTTCTCAAAAGTTTGGACCTGCACCAGCAGAGCTCCACACCTGTGCAATGGTGGATAAGGAAGATGAGAACACACCAGAGTCCCACAGGCTGCCCAGGGTCTGTCGAAGTTCATAAATGGTACCTGGAAAACTCCATGCCTGTGTGTAGTGGACCCACAGATCATATCTCTCCTGTTTCTTGCAGGCCACTCTGAGTCCTCCGAAGTTCTTAAAAGTTTGAACCAGCACCAGTAGAAACCTCATCCTGTGTGGTGAAGGCTAAGGAAAGTCAGAGTTTACCAGAATCCCACAGGCTGCCCAGAGCCTTCCAAAGTTCCCCAAATCTCCCTGCCCACTTCTGATTCTTCACTTATTTATCCTTCACAAGTGTTACTCTGAATCACTCTTTCATACTTATTACATTTTAGATTTAATTCCTGGAGGATCTTTCGGGTTGTACTGTAGAATTTCATGGTTCCATTAAAGGTATGGGTGTAACAGTGAGGATAGCATTTACTAGATATTTCAGAAATATTTTTGTATTTAATAATTAGAGATGGTTTAGTATGTATTAGCTGAATATTAGTATTTAGTACAAAATTCATCCATTTATCTCATCCATTCATTCTCCAGAACACTATTCCTTTATTCTAAGCATTTTTTAAAATTATGATTTGGGTTCTTATAGTTTCTTCATGCAAAGAGATACACATGCAGCATATGTTACTGTTACTTTGAAAGCTATTAAGTAATATAGCTTGCACTCTTTTCGGGCCTTGATTGTTACACTTAGATGTGCATTTGTGACCTCGTCACATTATTGTACATTGCTTCCTATCTTATTCTGGTTTATATTGCAATGTTGTTATATATTCCAAATCAATTTTTATGGATAACTATGATATTTATGGTATTTCAATTTGCAATACTGAAATGAAAGCATTTTGTGTGTTATTTGGACATATATAAGGGATCAACTGGTTTAGAAAAATAATACCTCCTTAAGAATGAGAACTGAAATCCAAAAATTTCTAAGAACAACTCAAAATCAGAATAAAATTAAAGGACAGCCAAGAATACTGGCACAGTCCTGAAATACAAGCTTTCTGTTCATAAAAGGTCATGTAAACATAAGCACAAATATATTGGAAGACCTTGATACACTGCTGTTGAAACTGATCAACTAGACAGAAAGAACAGAAGAATATTAAAGTTAAACAGAACCATCAAAAAATTGACTTAACCCTCAAAACAGAAAGAAGTTGACTTAAAATAAAGAGCGTCACTCCCCGAAATAAAACACACATTCTTTTCAGCTACACATAAATTGTACTGTAAAATGGGTTACATACTACTGAATAAAATAAAATCAATTAAATTTGAGAGTTCATATTATATCTAGTAACAAATGACAATGCAATTAAGTTAGATAGCAATGGCAAAAATGAAAGAAATTAAGGCAATTCATAGGGGTTAAGACAATTCAGGCTTAACTACACCATTAGTTACTGAGGAAAACGAAGAAATATGACAGATTTCATACTTAAATAAGAAACACAATTGAACATTCCTTGGGGCACAGCTGACAGCTATGAATCCACACATCATTAAAACAAAATGAGAACAATTAGAGGACCTAATGACCCAACTCAAGGGCCTAGAAAAGCAGAACCAATCTATGTTGAAAACTAGTAAGAGGTAGAATATTATAAATATATAATCATAAATCAGTGAAATTGAGACAAAATCAAAATCAGTCAAAGTGATGGTCCTTTGAAAATGTAAACAACACATATAAAATCCTAGTCAACTTTGCTAGAAAAGTAGAGACAAAACCCAACTGAATGCATAAGAAATTCAGAAGTTAGCTGGGCCTGGTGGCACACGCCTGTAATCCCAGTACTTGGGAGGCTGAGGCAGGAGGATCGGTGCAAGTTTGAGACTAGCCTGGGCTACAAAAGTGAGCTCAAGGCCAGCCTGAACTGCATAGAGAGACCCTGTCTCAAAAAAAGGCAAAAAAACCCCCAAGAAATTCAAAAGTTGAAATTATGTACACTGCCAAAACAAACATGATGATTAATCATTTTACAAAAGTAGGCCAATAAATTGGACAATTCAGAAGAAAGGAATAGTACCCTAGATACTGTTTTCCCTCAAGAAAACATCATTCATTCAATCATCATTCATGTCCTTATTTACAAAAGCATTTTTTACATTTAGTGTTTCTTTTCCGTTCTTTCCTCTACATGCCTTTTTCTAATTTGAATACTTTCCTCCTATTTCACAATTTGTGTTATACATTTTGACCCTTATTTATACTTTCATTGTATAAAGATAGTTCATCATTAGCAATTCATCATTTAATGGACATTGCAGTATTTGCAAGATTTAGCTACTACAAATTGTTTCGGTATGAATATGTGTGTGCATATAATACTTTGGTGTAATGCTTTTAATTCTTTTGAGAAGATACCAAAAAGAGGGATAACTCTGTCAAATGAAACCTCTAGTTTTAGGTTTTTGAGGAATCTCCCTATTCATTTCCATATGTGTTGTACAAACTTACGTTCATACCAACAGTGGAGTAGGGTTCCTTTTCCCTAGAACATTTGTAAAATTTCTCATTGGTTGATTTCTCCATAGCCATTATTTCTGGAATGAAATATTATCATAGTGTTATTTTAATTTGAGATTCTTCAGTGACATATGATATTGAACTTTTACTTCATATATGTATTTACCATTTGTAGTTCTTCATCTGAGAAGTGCTCTTTCATTTCAGACTCCCATTTTTTGATTGGGCATTTATATTTTGTAATCATTTTGTGTTTTGTTCTTGATTCTCTTGTATATGCCTAAAAGCAGCAGCAATCCCTGTAATATAATCTGAGTTTTGGGTTGCCTGGAAATTTCTTGCTCCTCATTAGTGTTTCATCATTAATCTTATTCTAAATTCTCAGTTCATAGTCAAAACGTGGACAGATTTTTTTTATCCCACCATACCACATGTGGCCTTGAGTTTATTTTCCAATGAGATTCTTGTTTGTCAACTACAACCTTCTGAGTCTGTTTTTCTTTTTGTTTGTTTCTTTATTTGTTTTCATTCCTATCACCATTCCGGTCTTCTCAGTTCAGTTGCCAACTACAATTGGCTTACTACATTATAGCATTTCTCTAGGTTGTATCTCCTAATTTTCCCAAACACTTCTCAAAAACCGCTTCTAAACACTTCTGAATGCTATGTCCATGTTTAGTTATGGCAATGATCCCACTTCTCAAATACAAAAATCTGGCATAGTAACTATCTTAGTTATTTTTTACTCATTGCTGGGACAAATACCCGATACTCAAAATGAAGGAAGGAAATGTTTATTTAGCTCACAGTTTGTGGAGGTTTCAGTTCATACTCAAATTATGTCCTGACGCAGAGCTCCTCCAAAGTGGCATGGCTGTGAAGATCAAGCTCCTCCAAAGAGGAGGATTTCTCCAAGGAAGCAGGGCAGGGCTGGACCAGGCAGGAAGCACCCAGGGCATGGCTCGACTGGGCTGCACTCGTCCTAGAGTGTAACCAATCACATCCCAGGGCAGGTCCTCCACATCCTGCAGTATGGGGCCCCCACAGCCCGGAACCAGCGAGCCCATTCAGCCAAACTTCCTCAAGTTGACACAATACATCAACTTCCACAGTAACTTTTATTTGGCTGGCACAAAACACACAATAACCAATAAATACACAACTTAAAAGAGAATTTGTGCTAATGATTTTTAGAGGATTTTGAAACATATTCAGTTGGATCAAAGGCAGAACTTACATGTCAATGCTGCATAACAGATGAAATGTTCTCACATTCTGGTGACAACAGATCACACAGACAATGACAAAATCAGAGCTAGAGATATACGCTTAAAGATTAAACCTTCAAGTTACCTATATCTAACCAGATCCCAGCTCCTAACATCACAGTCTAGAATGCCTTCAAAAATCTCCAACATTTATCACGTGACAGTTTTGGGTGATAATTTATACATAAATCAGAATAATGGAATATGGGCATGGGAGGACAAATCAATATGCATCAATGATGGATAAGCAGCAAAGCAGAGGAAAAACGTCAGAGATGAAAGTTCCAGGGAATATATCTGTTTCTATCTATCTATCTATCTATCTATCTATCTATCTATCTATCTATCTACCTATCTATCTGTCATCTATCTCTATCTAGCATCTGTCTGTGTGATTATCTATCTACCTGTTATCTATCATCATACCTCAGTGACTCACCCAGACAAGCCCAGAAGAGTGCATTCCTAATTGCCATATCTCCTAAATGAATCAAAACTGTTGATTAGGCTTACACATCACCAGCCTCATGGAATGTGTTTCACTCATTGAAAGACCTTGTAGGTGAGAATAAGAAACTGGCTACTTTGTCCTCTTCTCTCTTTGACTATCCAGCTGTGAGGTGAATGGACTTGCTCTGCCATGTATTTCAATTATAACAGGCTCCTCACCAACAGAGGACTAGTAACAATGGTCTACTTGATCATAGACAGAGACCATCAAAACCCAGAACTAAAATAATCTTTTTATCTATATAAATTGGTTTAACTCTAGAGTGTGTTATAGGAAAAAAACTGACTAACAAATGTATATTTATTTTGAAATCAGTCTTGTTTTCAGAAAATAGTATGTATGCATATTTATGAACGTAAATTATTTCTAATTATGTACATATGTACTTAATAAATTTAGAAACCAAAGGAAAATGGTCCAAGGTAGAGAACTGTGCTTATAAATGTGGAAGTCCCAAATTTCCTGTTCAAGGAAATTATGGGGCCACAGAGGAAAGTGATCAGTGATGTATGGTGTGCCTAAGGAGAGTCACCTAGAGAGAAAACATTCTCGCAGTCTTTCACAGACTGCAAAATGGTCAAGGAATGGCTGTGATTCATCTAGATGACTTACACTGACAAAAGTTCTGCAAACCACAATATATGTTGCCAGGTAGATCCTGAATATATTTTACTGACCTTGTCAGATACAAAAGTTACACTTTGTGTAATATAGGTCTTCCTTTATCTTGATCTTACCCATCCAGGAGAAAAGTCTAACTAGGAGGTATAAAAAGGAAAGGCACATTAATATGCTGAGTTGTAAAAGGCTCAAGTCAACAGCTTCCAATAATGCCAGGTGAGCTGATAATCCACTATTGCTATGCATTATTTGACTAAATATACAGCTACTTTCTCTTTGTGCAGTGAAAGGAAAGATCTATACTAATGATGCTTAGGCAAGAAATCATGTCTGCATCTTGAACTCTGAACAAGTACAATGAAGACAACAATGCATTTATTATTGTAAAAACATAAGACCAATGACTCGTTTAAAATGTAAGCACAGTTTGTTCAGAAGGCCAAAATTCAGATGTGTATATACACTATATTCATATTTAAAACATAAATTACTCAGAGTAGAAACATTTCAATAGCCTGGAAGTTCCCCGTCTGTCTAGAATTGCCTATGCCAGTAGGCATTCAAAAGCTACTGTAGAATTATTTAAATAATTCACAGATATAGCTCAGGATGGTAACAGATGGTGGCATTGCCTGTGCAACAGACATTTTACAGACATGCAGATTGTAAGACTTATGGTGTTATAGATATTTTCACTAGGATTTAAAGGAAAGACTTGCAGGTCAGCAGTGTGTAGAAGGGTATGTGTTACTGAAAGAAGACCTGGCGTGGTCAATACGTGGGGCTATAAGAAAAAGCCAAAGCCATGGCTGAGACATAAGAAAATAATGGTCAAAACATGGGGGAAGCTGGAAACACCATGTAGAGGCAGTCACGAAAAAGGCATTATGGGTAAAACTTTCTAATCCCTTGAGAGTCCACATCCTTTCATCGTGCACTCTATGTGCTGGATATAGAGGAATAGGATTTCATATTAGTCCTAATAGGTTTAAATATTATGCTTGTCCAGTCACTTCTGGATAATTTTCCGACTACCAGATTTTTGAATATACCATAATATATACTTTCTCTGTGTCATTTTTAACTCAGAAGTATATAATGTTCTTCTGAATACTTTTCTTTTTTGGGGCTAGATCTCACAATATTGTCCAGGCCAGCATTTAATTCATTAAGTATCCCGACTTCATAGCAAACTTATGTAAATCCTTCTGCCTTAGCCTCCCAAGTGCTGGGAGTACATGTGTGTGCCACACTGCAGAGCCATTTTTGATTTACTCTCCAACTTGATGCTACTGCAGAATGTTACATACTTTAGAAGTTTGGTGTTGTAGCATATCTTAGAATGACTGCAAAGGTGCCAGTGAAGTGGTACCAGGATTCTTATCACTTTTGCCTCTGTATTTCACATTGTGGCCATGAAATGAATGATTTTGCTAGACCACTTGCAACTATTATTATGTGCTTCCCACTCAAAACCAGGGATTTAGGTTCGTGTTTGCGTGCAGTGGAGGTGGCAGCGCCGGCAGGTCGGAGCTCTGTGCTGTCGCTTCTAGTGCTTAGGTGGGCGTTCGTCGCTGTACGGAGGGCTTGCGCTATCGAGCAGACATGGCTCCAGCTCGAGCACCTCAGAGTCTCACTCAGCTCGGCATGGAGCCTGGCGAGAGGGTGGGCAAGACCGTGTCGGAGGGCGCTGTGTGTGCAGGCAGGCGGATGCAAGGGAGGCGGAGAGGAGCGGGTGGCGGGTCAGCCGCTGGCCTGGCTGCCATGGGATGTTGATTCCTGATGCAATGCCACTGCCCGTGGTCGAAGAGGAGCTGAAACAGGCCAAGGAGATCGAGGACGCCGAGAAGTACTCCTTCGTGGCCACCGTCACCACGGTGCCCAAGAAATGCAAATGAAATTATACAAAAAATGGAATAAAAAGAAAATAAAAGTTATCTTTAAAAATATTATTTAGAGTTATGTGGTTCACATGGACTGATCGTTGGTGATATAGTCTGTTAATTTGCTGATGACATGCAGGAATTCATAAAATTCCCTACCAAGACTGGCCGAACATCCTTGTCACGTTCCATTGCACAGTCTTCCACTGACAGCTACAGTTCAGCTGCATCATACACAGATAGCTCTGATGATGAAATTTCCCCCCGAGAGAAACAGCAAACCATCTCCAAGGGCAGCAGCAATTTCTGTGTGAAGAACATCAAGCAAGCAGAATTCGGATGCTGAGAAATTGAGATTGCTGAGCAAGATATGTCTGCTCTGATTTTACTGAGGAAACGTGCTCAGGGGGAGAAGCCCTTGGCTGGTGCTAAAATAGTGGGCTGTACACACATTACAGCCCAAATAGTGGTGTTGTTGATTGAAACACTTTGTGCTCTGGGGGCTCAGTGCCGCTGGTCTGCCTGCAACATCTACTGAACCCAGAACCAAGTGGCTGCAGCACTGGCTGAGGCTGTATTTGCAGTGTTCGCTTGGAAGGGGGAGTCAGAAGATGATTTCTGGTGGTGTACTGACCACTGACTGAACATGGATGAGTGGAAGGCCAACACGATCCTGGATGATGGGGGAGACTTAACCCACTGGGTTTATAAGAAGCATCCAAATGTGTTTAAGAAGATCAGAGACAAACCGGGCGTGGTGGCGCACGCGTGTAATCCCAGCACTCGGGAGGCTGAGGCAGGAGGATCAATATGAGACCCTGTCTAAAAAAGACAGAATTATCAAGATGTGGTGGCACACACCTCTAATCCCAGCACTTGGGAGGCTGAGGCAGGAGGATCGATGCAAGTTCGAGACCAGCCTGGGCTACAAAAGTGAGCTCAAGGCCAGCCTGAACTGCATAGTAAGACCCTGTCTCAAAAAGACAAAAAAAAAAAAATGATTCGAGGCATTGTGGAAGACAGCATGACTGGTGTTCACAGGCTATATCAACTCTCCAAACGTGGGAAGCTCTGTGTTCCAGCAATGAATGTCAATGACTCAGTTACCAAACAGAAGTTTGATAACTTGTATTGCTGCCGCGAATCCATTTTGGATGGCCTGAAGAGGACCACAGATGTGATGTTTGGTGGGAAACAAGTGGTTGTGTGTGGCTATGGTGAGGTGGGAAGGACTGCTGTACTGAGCAATCATGTACCTCACAGAAATTGATCCCATCTGTGCTCTGCAGGCCTGCATGGATGGGTTCAGAGTGGTAAAACAAAATGAAGTCATCTGGGAAGTTGATGTTGTAATAACTTGCACAGGAAATAAAAATGTGGTGACCCGGGAGCTCCTGGACTGCATGAAAAACAGTTGCATCGTGTGCAAGATGGGCCATTCCAACACAGAAATACATGCAACCAGCCTCTGTACTTCAGAGCTGACGTGGGAGTGAGTGGGTTCTCAGGTGGACCATGTCATCTGGCCAGACGGCAAGCATGTCGTCCTCTTGGCAGAGGGTCGCCTGCTCAACTTGAGTTGCTCCACAGTTTCCAAATTTGTTCTGTCCATCACAGTGACAACACAGGACTTGGCACTGATTTAGCTCTGTAATGCCCCTGAAGGACTCTACAAACAGGATGTGTACTTGCTTCCTAAGAAAATGGATAAGTATGTTGCCAGTTTGCACCTGCCATCATTTGATGCCCGCTTGACAGAGCTCACAGATGACCAAACAAAATACCTGAGACTCAACAAAAATGGGCCATTTAAACCTAATTATTACAGGTATTAATGGGCCATATCACCAATGATCAGTCCATGTGAACCGCATGACTCTAAATAATATTTTTAAAGATAACATTTATTCTCTTTTTATTACATTTTTTTGTGTAATTTCATTTGCATTTTCTCATCACGTTCGAATTCTGCTGACCATCAGGAGCTTGCTTCATGGCTCTTTAGATGAAACTGAAGTTTAGGGTTCCTCACCCTGATCCATAAAGAAGTATTTCACTTCCAGACCCAGAAAGGTGCTTGATTCTTTACCATTTCTGGAGATCTTATTCTTAATTTTGTACCATATTAACAGGATATGCTAAGGTATTTTCTAGGTGAACAATCTGCAGTATCTAAATTGCATGAAAGGAGCCCATTTCTTAGCTGGTAAAATCAGTGCTCCTTCACTTCTTCAGAGGAGCAGGGATGGCACCTCCCAGTGAGGTACATGTTAACTTCCCTTTGAAATTCCAAGCCCTGTTTCCGTGTAAAGGTTATATGTCTGGTTCAGAGGCATGGACTAATGAATGTTGCTCGTTATGATCTAGTAGACCCTCTTGGATTTATAGTACGACCCTTCCACTCCCAGCAGTCACTCAGTTTTCTAGTGTTAACTAGACTACATTCTATCGAGTTGAGTTCATACCCTAGCATTTATTTCTGTTGTGTTTATTTAAACTAAAGAAAATATTTAGTGTTAATACTGAGGAACTGCTTGAGTGGCTAGTTGTTACCGGTTTCTGTTTTGAACCTTTGGAACTAAGGGCACAGCCTGAGTCTAGAGAAGTGCTGATCCCAAACTCTGAATGAATCCATATGTTTCTAGTCCTTAGCTTACAGCATCAGCAAACTGGAGCCATAAGCAGATTCTCAGTGCTGCCACACACAGTTAACACTGAAGGCAAATCTTTTGAGCCATTGCTCAGTGTAAGCAACTGAGCTCTATCTAGGTTTTTTTTTATCCTTTAAGAGCAAAGTTCCAATCAGCTGTGCTTCTACAACCTAAAATATGTAGAGGGAGGGAGCTGTGGATGAGAATAAGAGTCATAACCTGGGCCCTGGTGAACTAAATCTGCCTCTGTATAATCTGCTTGGAACTATAGACTCCATCTAATCCATTTTTTGCAGAAACGCCACCACTTTGGGTTGATATGTGCCACCAAAGAAGTTTATTAACTAAGATCTTAAGGGGCACTTTGTGTGTAGAGAAAGTGGCCAGTGTGCCTTGACTCGTACACGGAAAGAATCGCCAGAGGTGCTCACAAGGGTCAGAGTCATGGTCCTGTGCCATGCATGCTGCTTACAGCATTTCTTTATGGTCAAATGAGTTTTAGTATATAATTATCCAGGATTTCAAATCCTCAACTTGTTCTAACTTGTAATTCTTTAAATTTGGATCATGCATTAGTGCTAGATTCTAGAAATTTTCACTTTTCTTTCCACTGATCAGAGAAACAGACGATAAAAATAGAAATACAAGAGAGCTATTACCCTGCAGCTTTCTAGCCAGAGGTAACTATCGTACCAAAACTTCTTTGCCCTTCTCCATCTCTCCCCACCCAGTCTCTACTTCTTGCCAGTATGGCCACGCTTCCTTCTCTGTAGATGCTAACAGTTGAAGCCCTTTTCCCTGAGGTACTGAACTGCCAGTCAGTACCGCATCTGCCAGGGCGTTGACCTGGCAGACATTGTGTCTGTGGGGCACCTCTGCTCAAAGAAGGGGCCCACATCTTGGTGCACTCTGGTCTCCCTCTCATTCTGTATCTATTAACGTGTCCTTAGGAATATAGGTAAGGGCTTTGTTTCTGTCAAGCCTTGTAACAAAGGGCCCCAGAAAGTGTCTGGCATCAGAGGGTGCGTGTGGAGAGGCACTTGGGGGCAAAAGTGCATTTTGTATTAAATAATTTTTATTTATTTATTTATTTATTTATTTATTTATTTATTTATTTATTTATTGTCTTTTTTGAGACAGGGTCTCGCTATGCAGTTCAGGCTGGCCTTGAGCTCACTTTTGTAGCCCCGGCTGGTCTCGAACTCGCACCAATTCTCCTGCCTCAGCCTCCCGAGTGCTGGGATTACAGGCGTGCGCCACCATGCCCGGCTATTTATTTATTTATTGTTTCACAACCTTTGTTTGTTTATTCACTCATTTTTATGGCCGGCTCAGCCCGCCCCAAGGGCAGGGCTGGCGCAGCATGCAGTGCCAGGGATTGAACCGCGGTCCCTGAAGCCGCCCAAGCTTTCCCAAGCAGGCGCTTTAGACCACTGAGCCATTCCACCGGGCCCTGTATTAAATGATTTTTAATGAATGCAATAGTAATAATTGCAGATGAGCAATAATCATTAACGTCAATTAAAATGGTAAGACCAACAAAACAAAACAAAACACCCCAGAGATTTAAAAATGCGATGCATCCTAATAAATTACATGCAAAAAAGCAGATTCTGGTACTCGTGAAAGACCTGATTTTATTTGTTACAGTTCCACAGAAGTAGGTATGCTCATTTGAGAGTAGTAGTAAGTGTTAGTTGTGGTAAGGTCATTCTGTGAAACCAAGGGCTCAGTTGTTCTTTAGAGCAGCTTACGAATCCACTCTGATTCAGGCTGAGAAAAAAGGAGAAGAAACAAAAATTAAAACTGCACTAATAATAAAATGTCATAGATTTCATAGATAGAAAGAATTGTTACTTTTCTTAATAGAAAATTCCTGTGCTTTACTTCGGTTCTAACAAGTAAAATCTCTCAAGATGGATATAGTTGAGCAATAAACATATTCAACAACATTCCCTGAGTGATTTCAATGTCCAACAAAGGACAAGAAGTACTAAGTGCTAGTCCAGTCACGATTCTTATATAGAAATCTAAGCTCATAATGATATATCACATTATTGATACATCCTTTTATGGTATTGTCCTAAATATTTTAATCCAGAAACACTTTAAAACTAAAAATATGATATAAAATATGTATTAAACAGACTGAGTGTAACTAAAGTTTTCTAGAACAACTATACAAATAATTTCATATGTATGTACATATATACATATATAATTTATCCCCAAATTTTCCAACTTGCAATATCACAGGTTTCTAGGGCTTATTTTCCTTACTATTATATTCCCTTTAATTTTCTAGCCTTCATCATTATTCATTCAAAGAATACTTATATTTGTCATTTATTGAAAAATCATACCTTTAATGTATATTTATATAGATAGTACATATTAAATATATTTTATATATTTTATATATAATGTAATGCATTTCATGAAATAACTAAATACTTGATTTCAGTGTTAGGAAACTTTGCTAAAAAGTTATATATATATATAAATTGAGTTTGTATTTCTTGAAATTTTATTATAAATACCATTTTTCCTGCTTCTTTTTTATTTTTGATAAAATTGTATAACAATGTGACAGTTTCAAAACACACTAGTAGTACATCTCTATATTGGATACAATACATATTGCTGTTATGCAGAGCACAGGTTGTAGATGTTATAATTTTTCAAGTCACTATTGGTACAATGAAATTTCTTTTTATTAAACTAAGAGAAAGTAATATTATACATAATCTAATGTTCGATAATCACAGTGGGTTATTGGTAAAACTAGCAGTGCAGGAAGCTGTTGATTTAAGCCATTTACAGCTCAGCATTTTATTTTATTTTTTTATTTTTTTCAATTTCTTTTTTATTGTTTAAATATAACAATGGTTATATTACATATTTTCATCATCAGATCAGTTTAGATTAATACATATAGGTATATAAGATTGATCAAACAATTAAACATTAACCTTTCTAAATACACATTACTTTTTTTTTCTTTTCCCCTTTCTTTTCTTTGAAAGTTGACATATTGCATATTGTCCTCACAATCATTCTACAGAGTACAGTGTGTGGGCATGACCCAACTCCCTACTGATGTTACTTAGAAAAATAAGAAAAAAAAAAAAAA
>PVJA010036061.1:0-21332 GCA_004027025.1 Myocastor coypus | reverse complement strand
TACTTCTCTTTGGACTAAGAGGAAGCAGATACATACACAGTCAAAGGTTTTGCAATTGCAGTGTGCCACCAGTGAAGCTTGTGATGTTGGAGGCTATTGAATCTAAGCCTCCTAAAGCTCATCTCACCAATCTATCTCTGTGTTCCATGCATTGTAATTAAGGATTTTTTTTTTCTTGCTGGGTGGTCAAGGGCAAGTTGAAGCAAGACCTGTATAACTAAACATTCATTTTTTTTTTTTTTTTTTGTATCTTCCGGGGTCAAATCCCCTCAGGATTAAATCTGAGACCATAGACAGTACTTTGTAGAACTGTTGTTAGTGTCAGCCTTCGGTACGCGTCATGGCCATTGCTTGGCCATTTTGCTTTGTCGGTCTGTTCACATTTATTTTTAAACTATAATGTTCTATAAAAATATGGTAACGGTTTTCTAATCATTGGATAATTAATTTGATGGCAGTCTGTGAATATAAAGAAGCCACTGGCTAAGACTGGAGGCTGAGCTTGCAAAACATGCAGCGCAGGCTGATGGCAGTCGTGAAAAGCTGATTCACAGCACAGATGATAGGGTAGTCACTGGCTAACTGTCTCATGTGGCCTCCAGCGCTGTACTCTACAGTGTTCTCAATTAACTGTGTGAGTAAATGTTAATGATTTGGGAAAATTCTGTTTTCCAACTTTTAGTTTAAATTGAGAATGTGTAGTGCCAGGGAGAAAGCTCAGCAGAATAAGCACTTGCCTGGCAAGCATAGGGTCCTGAGTTCAATCCCTGGTACCACAAAACGATGATGATGATGATGATGATGATGATGATGATATAGGCCGGGCGTGGTGGTGCACGCCTGTAATCCCAGCACTTGGGAGGCTGAGGCAGGAGGATCAGTGTGAGTTCGAGACCAGCCTGGGCTACAAAAGTGAGCTCAAGGCCAGCCTGAACTGCTTAATGAGACCTTGTCTCAAAAAGACAAAATAATAATAATAATAATAATAATAATAATAATAATAATAATAATAATATAAATTGAGCATGTGGTCCCAGAAAATTCCCCTTTCCTCCAGCATTTTTTTTAATTTAATTTTATTTTTTTCTTGTGTCAGAACTTTTGTTTGTTTGTTTATTTATTTTTATGGCTGGCTCAGCCTGCCCTGAGGGCAGGGCTGGCTCAGCATGTGGTGCCGGGGATCAAACCGTGGTCCCTGCAGCCCCCTAAGCTTTCCTAAGCAGGCGCTTTAGACCACTGAGCCATCCTGCCGGGCCCTCCTCCAGCATTTAGTGGGCAATTTATGAGTTAGAATTATAATTCTGGATTCCTTGAAGGCAAAAACCCATGCCCTAGCTATTCATTAGTTAAGAGGCAAAACATAAGGTGTCAGTCATTCACTTTTGCAGTGATCTACCCCTCAACCATGGTGGCAGCCAACCTGGAGTATTTGGATTCAGTGCTGGGATTTAGCTCTACACACACACACACACACACACACACACACACACGACGTCACCCAAGGTGTTGCTAAGGCCACTTACAGTTTTTCATGATGACAGTTTAACAAGCTATGCCAAGGAACACTTTGGTATAGCTGCCACTTCAGCGTGGGGGAGCCCAGGTCCTCAGGTGTCCTGTTCTGTACCTCACTGTCCTGGTCCTGAGCTTTGCTGCTGTGACTCCTACTTGTCACTGTAATGAAACCAGCAGGTTAGATTCTTCCTTCCAGACTTTTCTTCTCAGATTCACAGGCAGCTGCACAACGTTAGTGAGTAGACCCCGTGTGAGGCCGAGTGGCTGATGGGAGGCACCAGGCACTGGGAGACAAGAAGTATGTCACTGCCCTGTGTCCTCAGGTAAGAAGAGCAGCCTGGGGCCAGTGGTCTGCTAGACGACCCTCCCTCTACTGTGTGGTCCCAAGAAAGTCTACACCAAGCCCCAGGAAGGCAGGTGATCCAGGCTTGATCAATCAAAAGTTGCAACATTCAACGCTTTCATCAAGGATGGCTGCATGGCCCAATCTCATACAAGTAGAGGGACCTCAGAACTTCAAAGGAATTCATGATTGAAGATGCTCACTGTTTTTCATGAGGCTTAAACCTACGAGCTACAGACCCAAGAGCTGCGGGCACCGTGGAGAATATGAGAGGAAAGTCCATGTAGGAATGAAGCCAGCAAGGCAGAAGAGAGAAGCCAGAATGAAAGACAACCAAGTTTGATGGTATGGCTTGAGTTCTGGAAGCCAGTCCTAAATGTTGAGATTACAGGACTCAGTAGATCCCTGAGATCTTTCTTGTTTGTTGTTTTGCTTTATTGCTCATGGCAGTTGGAGTGTTTTAGTTTCAGGGTTTTTTGTTGTTGTTGTCATTAATTTAAACAATATATCCTAATTGGATACAGGTGTTTGTGGCATCCATATTCTGTTATTCTTTCTGAATTTAGATGAGTTATTCGCTTACAGTCTTACTTCCATCAACTGAAAAATAGAAATTAAACACGTGTGCTACTCTACTTGCAACATTACACAAGCAGAGAAGCAGAGAAGTGAAACACTTTAGAAGTTAAAACCAAGAGGAACTAACAGTCCTTGTTAGTATCAACTATAAGAAATAGCCCCTTTTATATTCCAATATGCTTAAATAACAGCATTTTCACATGGCCAGCCACTACTTTTGCATCACCCTTAAAGTTGGCTGTCTTAATTTGAATATACCTCCAATACTGCACAATTTAACCTCAGGGTTTCCGTAAAACATGACTGGTACGTTTGTTGTTTCCCCTTTTCTTTTTTTCAACAGCCCCACCATCACTCTTGCCTGACACCAGGAGAGTAGAGGAAATTCTGGGCATTAGGACAGCCAGGTGCAGCTGCCAGCAGTGACACAGAAATAGACATTTGCTCCTACAGAATGTGCCATGAAGCCCCAGCAGGGGACATGCACAACCAAAGAGCTGGCTTTCCTTTCACTCCTCTAGCTTTTCCATTATATTTCCACTGAGTTTTTCATACACAAACTGAACCACTTCCCATACAATCCTACATGTTCTAGAATACATGTTTCCCTGGAATCTCATCATTAAATGGTACCTAGGCAAACATATGTTTTTTAGTTTTTGTAAAACATCCTAGTGGGAGAGATTTCTTGAGATCCTGGGACGTTTTCTTCACGTCCAACAACACTGGAGGTGGACAGTGCAGGACCTATGTGGGTCCTTCCTGCTCCAGAAGCTACCTGGCCTAAAATGGTTTAGAAAAAACTCACATAAAATCTTTTCATAGTCTGTTCCCACCAACTTCAGAGAAAGAAACTAATTCATCCTTCTCTTTTCCTTCTGCTGTAACAAAGAAAGAATCAAAGTGAGACCTATGCGCGCCTGACGCCCAGACACTCGCAGGAAAATGACTCATGCTCTCTGGGTCTTGGTTTCTCATCTGCAGAGCTAGAATAACCCTATGCCACGTCCCAGAGTGGGTGACAGGACTCAGGGAGGAGACGTCCACAAAGCATTTAGCCCAGGTGTCTGCCCAGGGAGCATCTAAACAGTGCTGCCTGTAAGTATTGTCAGGGATGCTGGCAATGTTGCCTATCCTTTTAGCAGCACAACCCGGTCATCCCTGAGGAGTCATGAAGGAACAGTTCTGTTCTTGGGTTCCAGATACTGCAGCAAATGTAAAGAAACTACCAGATGTTCCCCCACTGACAGAGGGCCTGTGGCAATATGCCCAATGTACCTCTTTGCATGACCAAAGGCCAGCTCTCTTCCACCAGATTCTGAGAGGTAAGGCAGCCATTGTCCTCAAAGACAGTGGCATTGCCTGCTCTTTTCCTTCAATACAGTGAGGATCTCAGAGCAGCCACTCACACAGAAGTTACAGAGCTGTGGCTTCCCTAGAAGCTAACTATGTGCAAGAAAGGCCCTGGGAACCCCAGGGGCCCACACTTATATTCCAACTCTGAGACCCTAGCCAGGATTTCCTACTACTTTTAGTAATAACTACTGTTCTGATTCGGTGGTGCACCACAGCCACTGTCCCTAACTCCCTTACTCTTCTCCAAGGAGGAGGATCATTTTTTCAATGCATTTCCTTCACTGCAGTGTTCTATGCAAGAATAAAGTACACAGGACATGAGCACACATTCTGTACTTTTGTAATGAATTCTACTACATAATTATCATCTAAGAGACACCTACATGCCCCCTTCCAATAACTACTTTCTTCTGCCTAAAACTGAACATTGTCCTGACATCTATCAGCAGAGAGGGCCTTAGAGAAATGGAATATGATGCTATTCTCTGCCTTGTTACGTCCCAGCTTCTTTTGACTGATGCTATGCTTATGAGATTCATCATTACTGCCCCCCCATCTTGCTTTCCCCTCATATAAATGGGCCACAGTTTGTGCTGTGGTTAGTGGCTGTCTTAGTTACTTTTTACTCGTTGCTGGGACAGATACCTAACACCCAAAATGAAGAAACAAGGTTTATTTAGCTCACAGTTACTAGAGGTTTCACTCCATATTCAGCTGGCCCAAGGCTGAGTGGAACAGGGCAGAGCATGCAGTTCATGGTGCCAGAACAGCAACAAAATGGTGACAGAGGCAGCCAACTAAACAGGGCAGCAGAGCAACAGCTCTACTCTGTCTCTCTGTCTCTCTTTATATTCCTATCAGGCTTTCTGCCTTAGGATATCCTCCCTAGACCACACCCATAGTCCCAGCCCTACTCAGACCGATAATCCCATATGGTTTAGAGATAAACCATAACAGTGGCCTTTTGCTGCTGGTAATGGCCTGCTTGTGGCTACTATGGGTGCTGCTGGGGGAGACACTCCTGCACATTTCCTTTGGAGATCACGTAGGCACATTTCTGCCTGGGTGTGGAATCACTGCTTGTAGACACCCTTGAGGAGGAGCCAGTAGGCATCTCTAAGTGGATGGGGCAAAGGTTCTTAATCTCGTTAATGTGGAAACTGAGCCTCAGCGACCTGACGGAACTTGCCCTGTGTCACAGATCTTATGTGGAGGAACTGGATTTCAAGCCGCCATCCTTTCATGTCATCCGAGGCTTACAGGAGAAATTCTAACATAAAGTGGAAGTGGGAATGTAACCAGCTGCCCAAGTCCCAAACTTCAGAGAAAACTGACAACTTGCGCTTGCATGCTTTTCAAAATACCTTGCATACTTTGCCTTTAAAAGTCCCAGAGATACGTGAGGTTGAAACTATGACTCACTTGCTAAAGAAAAGCAGCACGCTGAGAGCCCCAATCTTTAGAGGCAGGGCAGGCACTCTTGTAACTACTCAGGTGAATTAAGCCAGCGCACCCCTCGCTGTGGGCCACAGGTCATGCATGGGACTGGAAAAGCCTTTCATATTTGAGGTTAGAAACATAAAAGGGTTGGAGCCTGCCAGTGCAGCCAGGCGCCCTCCTTTATTTGGGAAAGTGGCGCCAGGATCCAACGATCAAGGTCCAGCTCATTGGCACACTGCTCTCAAAGCAAGATTTGAGGTCTGCTCACATCAGTCATGTAACCTGACATTGGCTGCACACACGGATTCCTGAGCCCTTTGCCAATGTATGTGGCTGAGCAGAAAGTCAGTAGAAAAGCCTTAGAAGTGATTTAGAGTATCTTTTCCCATAGAAGATTGGTGAACCTACTCCTGTCTATGCACCTGGCTGACACTCTTCTTTCCTCCACCGAGGTGGGCCCTTCCCCAAGACCTTGTAAAACCCCTGCGACATCAAACAGGAGATCTCCACCAGAACACTCTATTCGCTCATTTTTTTTTGTATGGCCGGCTCAGCCCGCCCCGAGGGCAGGGCTGGCACAGCATGTGGTGCCCGGGATCGAACCGCGGTCTCTGAAGCCACCCAAGCTTTCCCAAGCAGGCGCTTTAGACCACTGAGCCATCCTGTCCGGCCCTCCACCAGAACACTCTAGCTGAAAGTATCACTGGTAATGAAACCATGGCTTTGGACTAAGTTCTTACCTTCATCCCCCTGCCCCCTTTCCCAGGAACCTGCTCATTTTCATTCTTGAACAGTTGACTGGAAATAGTTATTTTTAGTCAGCTTTTCAGTATCCTTTAAGTAAGACTGAAGGAATTCATGATTTCCTCACCATTGGGGTTCTTCTGGTTCTCCCTAAGCTTTCTCTAAAGACGACTGGACAAATAAAGTCAGCATCCTGTCCATCTGGGACAGACAGCAGCAAAAAATCATCCCAGGATGGAGAGGAACTTTAGAATGATTTGGCCAACCATCTGGTCCACTGAGAAAACTCTTGGAAGGTTTAGGTGACTGCCCCAAACCCCCTGCGGGCTGGTGTGTCTGCAGAAAGGTGAGCAGATTGTTCGCTCCTCTGGCTAGGAATTTGCTCAGCATTTATATTTGAAATTCATAAAGAAGTTACAGGCAAGATGCAGGAACTCCTGAAGAAATTAGGTAGCCTTCCATAACAAGGTGGACAGAGAGGTCTTTGTTACCCACAAAGGGAGTCTAGTGAGCATATCGCATTGCTAGGGTTGAAGCAGTATTTTGTTTCTAAAGTTGGTGGACAATGTTGACTGTTGGTCATGGTGGGCCCATGTGAGAGAAATGGAAGCTGCAAGAGGTTGGTGTTATAAAAACCTGGAAGTCCAGCACCACTGGGACACCGTGCTCCCAGGGAAGAGTGATGCCTAGGCTTGGCTGCGGGTGTATCACTGTCCACAGAAGGATCCCCGTGGCCACGCTCGAGGTGAAGACAGATGCCTCGCTCCAGCCAGGAGACTGTTACAGGCCAAAGCAACAACCCCGCTAGCAAGGAAGCCCCATGCATCTCCTTTCAGAGCAGAATAGATCTATATTTGGGGACAGGAGTGGAAGAGGAAACCCCAAGAGGCAACCCTGAGTGGCTTTCTGGCAAGCTGACTCACAGTACTGTGAATTGGGGTGCTATTCACACTGCTTACAAGTGAGCACTTACAGTAGTTCATAAAGTTGGCACACAGTATTATCCTTTGCCCTAGAAAATGCTGCGGCATTTGGACTATAGAAGATTCTCACAGTTTAAAGCTTCAGACTCCAAAAGGCCAATCTGTTCCCATACTGTTCAGGTCTCTAAGTTCAAAGCATCATGTATCATGTTACATAGGACAAAGGTCTAGGGAGGCTGACAGCTTGAGCACTGGATGATTCTGATGAAAGACTTCTAAAACACATTTACAGAACTTCAGAGATCTAGTGGATCTTCAGTGTGAAGCAAGTGCCAAGGAAACTCGACTTTCCACCTTCCTCTCACTCAGACTTCAGGCTGAGGTCTTGCAACACAGAGCATCTTCCAAGAACTATAATACTGGTGTCACCTAGACACTTGTTAGAAACACAGGCTTCGGACACCAACTCAGGTCTACTGAGCCAGAATCTATATTTTTACCAAGATTTGAGTGTTCATCTGTACCAGTTCCTATGTTAAAATCAAAGAGGTCTGAACAAAGCAGCAGATACAACCACAGGCTCTCAAAGATGTGGTACCTTTTCCTGGGGCCTGGAGCCAAGCTTTTGTCCTCTGAGACAAGCTCCTGAGACTGAAGGACAGGCATCTCAGCCACACCGAGAAACATGAGGACGCCTCTTCCTGTGAGAGCAGGTCAGACCCCAACTGCATGAGAGACGTGTCCAGAGGGAAGAAATAAACTCCCAGAGCCTATTGTTGCCCTTCTGCGAGAAAGAACATTAATTTTCTAGGGCCGTATGAAGGCCAGTACCAAGTCACGATCTGAGGGCCGAGGCTTCACTAGCCCCACCCCTGTAGGGGCCCAGGTTTACTCACTTAGCCTGGAGCAGGGGGCCCACGCTCGGCCAAACTCGGAGTTCTCCAACATCTGTACGTGCTTCCTCTTCTTGGTTGGAGGCAAGGAATCTCTGAAATTAAGAAGCCAAAAGGAAGATTAGGATTCTTCAGTTAGCCTGTTACTTTATTTTTTATTTTATTTTATTGATTGATTGATTGATTGTATTTTTAGGGAAGCATCTACAGGGTCTCACTGCTAGATTGGACTCGTAGTGATCCACCTGTTTACATCTTCCCAAGAGCCAGGATTACAGGCAGGTGCCACCATGCCCAGTCTCAATAACATCTCAGCATGCCCCAGGAATCAGACTGGCACAGCAGGCTCAGGGATTGAACCCCTGGTCCCTGTGCCTGATTGCAGGCACTTTAATCCACTGAGCTATTTTAGCCTGTTACTTTAAATTGAAATTAATTTCCCAGGTTTTGTTTTCTGCTTCCTAAATTCAATCTCAACAGGTTAAGGTTCCTGAAACCCTACCAATCTGAAGCTTAGTTTTTCCTTTAGCCAATTAATTTGAGGCTTACCTATCTTAAAAAATAAACTGGCCATCTTTAAAGGCAGAAGACTCATTGAAAATAAAGACTTAAAATATAGGTATGCGCTTTATGCCCAAGAACATTTTACCTGCGGAGTGTGGTCTCAACTTTTGACGATCCTTACTATTTTTTCTACCTTGTAGATCCAGAAGGAGAAATAAATAGGAGAAAAGAAGGACAGAAGATTCAAAAGCACATGCCCAGATTTCCTTGACATGCATATATACCTCTATATGACATGCATATATGCCTCTATCCACTAGAACCTTCCAGTGTTTTAGACATTTTACTTTTTGTTGACTAAGCACCTTGGGCTTGGTGGAGTTTTATTTTATTTATTTTTTTACTTATTTATTTTTTTTCTTGTTTCAGAACCTTTATTTGTTTATTCACTCATTTTTTTTTATGGCTGGCTCAGCCCACCCTGAGGGCAGGACTGGCACAGCATGTGGTGCCGGGGATCGAACCGTGGTTCCTGAATCCACCCAAGCTTTTCCAAGCAGGCGCTTTAGACCACTGAGCCATCCCGCCGGGCCCTTGGTGGAGTTTTAATTCAGAGGTTATCTAACCCAAGAACGCTGGGGCCTGGTCCTATTTGTGTCCCAATACTGCCACCTCCTGGGCCAGCTGCACTGCACCCTCCTAGGGCACTACTGGGGCCCTGAGTGCTCTGATCCTGCTTTCTGCTGAGGCCTTTCAGAACTAAATATCTTGCTCTGTACCCAGGAATGTGGCAAAGAGGCTGCTGGTGATAAGAACAACTTGTCCCCAGACAGGAGGACCCTGGCTGGTCCAGGAGGTTCGCGGGATGACTGGCATTAGGGTAACAGTTGGAAAAGCTGCCATGGCTTTGGCCCGAGTTGCTCATTCCAGGCATGGTCTGTTGCAGGCCAGCAGACAGCATCCCAGGGGCCGCTGTGGAGTGGAGGAAAGCTGCGGCCGGAGTCCTGCCAGGCGTGGCCCTCAAGGTCCGGTAGCTTGTACCTGGTAGAAGAGGAAAGCAAGACACACCTCCATTCTGTACCACTCCGATTCCAGAGAGTAACAAGCCTAAGATGTGCTAGGCATGGGGCGGTTGCTCTCACCTTTGACCTGTGGAGGAGAGTGTGGGTCTGATGCAGAATAGGGCGGGGTGTCTGGGAGCTGGCACTGCCTGCAGACGAGAGACCCGGATTCATTGTGAATGCTTCATAAAGTTTAATTAACAATATTATTGCGCTTAAGTGTCCTTCGCCAGATAGTTGTACACATAGTTTGAGCTAAAGGCATGTGAAGTGTTGTTGCTAAGTGATGGTTTTTCATCTCTGTGTGCCCTGGAGCATCCCCAGCTCTTGAAGGGCATTCAACAGTTTACAAAAGAAATTATGTTTGTACTACATGGGGAAAAATTATTTTTCTGTTTCATATGCTGAGGTGCAAGCCAAATTTCATTGTAAGAAATGAATAATCCAATCAAACAAATCTCAAAAAAAGCCTGTGGCAGTAGGATCACACAATATCTCTAAATTCAGAGATGAGGATCGGGATGAGAACAGGGTTGGTTGAAGCTTCGATTAAGAAACAGCCAAACTGGACCAGCAAGATAGCTCAGCGGACTAAGCTCCTGCTTAGGCAAGTGCAGGGACTGAGGTTCGATCCCTGGCACCACATGCCACGCTGGCCCTGCCCCTGGGCACACTGAGCCAGCCACTGAGACTGGGCATGGTAGTGCATGCCTGTATTCAGTGGTGGGGAGGCTGAAAACAGGAGGTTCACTATGAGACCGAACGGCCTACTGAAGCCCCATACATAACAACAATAATAATAATAATAATAATAATTTTTAAAAAGAAACAACCAAACCATTCTATTAGCTTTCCCACCTGTTCCCCACAACGGAAGTGAAGCGGATGAGCTGCCACCCTGAGTGCACAAGGACTCATTAACAACCTAAGTGGTGAACTGTGATACCTCCCACAACTCTGCTCTGCATGCAACCAAACCAATATTTCATGGGTAAGAAATGAGAGCGCGGCTCCCAAGAGGTATGACTGTCCTGAAGAGACAAAGGGACGCCATGTGTTCAGTTACCAGGGAAATGGCCCGTGCCTATCTGATCACACCACAATGAAGTTCACCTTGGAAGAATAATGGTTTGGATATAGAGTTTCTGAAGTGGGAACAAGGACATACCAGGTATTGTCAGGAAGCTTTTACAATTAAAGACAGTGCACAAACAAAGGAGAAACAAGAAAGAATCACCAACAGTGCTTCTGCCTCCAAAGTACCTGACCTTTGTGTGATTGGCTCCACCAAATCTGACCTTTGTGCAGATAAAAATTCAAAATCCTGGGCATTAAAAAGCTTACTTATGTGTCCTGGAACATAGACAACAGTAACAAGATTCTGGAATGGCACTGAAATTTTGAGGAAAATAAAAATGGAGTATGGGTCACCTGGTTGCAGTTTTTAGCCTGAAAGTCTAACCAAAGCCCAATCAGAGACCATCTAAAACTCCAAGGAAAATCCAGTCCTTCTGGCTCAAACAACCAGAAAAGAATGTAGACAAAACATGACTGCTCACGAAATGAAAGACCCAGCACTTAGGAGACTGAGGCAGGAGGCTTGGTGTGAGTTCAAGAGGAGCCTGGGCTAAAAAAGTGAGCTCAAGGCCAGCCTGAACTGCATAGCAAGACCCTGTCTCAAAAGGACAAAAAACAAAAAGAGAAGAGAAAGAAAGAAAGAAAGAAAGAAAGAAAGAAAGCAAGCAAGCAAGCAAGCAAGCAAAGCAAAGAGAATCTTGGAAACTAGTTACACTGAGAGAGAGAAAAGCCAGGCTCTTTGTATCACAGCCCAAGTCTGATCCCAAAGCCAGCTGTGTCGGGGGCAGAAACTGAAACATGAGTTTCTTCCCAAGAGACAGAGCTAGAGTCTGAGTCTAAGCAAAGTAACCGCCTGCACAAAGAAAAGCATATTCATTCTTCAGTGAAATATAAAAGAATCCCTGTGTTTAGGGATTCTTGTTAAAATAAAGCAACGATTAACTCAAGAAAAAGGCTGTTGTTTGGGATTGCTATTTGCCCACCTCCCTGCTCACATTCACCATGTCAGAAACCCAAGCAATGCCGAGCAGATTTTCTTTGGCCCTTGTGTTCTGAACCTGTCTCCTAAATGAAAAGAGTTTCATAAAGCAGACACGAGAAAATGACAAACACCTGGAGTCATCCAGTCACTGAGAGACCAACTCTGGCCCAGGCTTCTGTAGGAGACAGTTGTGGAAACCAAGAGACTTTTAGCAGCTATAAAACACAGAATCATTTGCCTTTAAAACTCCTCCTCCTGGGCCTGACAGATAATACAGCTGATTAGACCACCTGCTTAGATAGGCTCAGGGACTGGGGTTCGATTCCTGGAGAGCTGTGCCAGCCTGACCCGCGGGGGAGCGCTGAGAAGGCAATTGAGACAGGCATGGTGTGCGCGCCTGCAGTCCCAGCTCCTGGGAGCCTGAAAACAAGAGGATCACTATGAGTCTGTTCTATGTAGTGAGACCCTGTAGACCCTGTCCTAAATGCATTGAATAAATAAATAAATAAACCTCCTCCTCTTTTGAACATTTAGCATGTGCAATGGTGGATATCTTGTGTCAACTTGAGAAGTCTAGACCTTTAACTAAGTGACTCAGCTGGGGGCAGAGTCCCCACCTTATATGCATCTTGAGCCACGCAAGAGGAGGGCACCGAGATGGTGTGAGTGCTACCCTGCCCCCTTCCCCAGGGAGGGTGGAGTGTAAGCTGCTTACAATAGACGGGAGGAAGAGAGGCTTACTCTTCTCCCCTTTGGCTCTTGTTGTTTTTGCTGCTTTCTGACACCTTGAAGTGCTTCCCTTGTGCCATGCTACCCCGCCTTGGAGCCAGATGATTATAGACAAAAACCTCCACAAGCTGTGAGCTAAATAAACCTTTTCTTCCTTAACTTCGTGTGTCAGATACTTTGTCTCAGCAACTAGAGAAAAATAACCAAGACAACGTATTTTTGAAGGATGCATAGAGAATATAGTCCCTTAGGGGCTGTATTTTATGCAAGTCAGAAAAAGAGGGCATAAAAGAGACTGCTCCCTCTAGGCAGTTGAAGTTGCATGTACACGCATGACGTTCACATGCTGCCGCCAAAGCAGCCAGGGTTTCTTCATAGTACAACCTTGATTTAGCACACTGAAGAAGACTGAGTGCCTACATGTCTGATTCTCCCAGGCACCTTGCAGGACCCCACAGAGATGAGAGCCTAGTTTTCATGTGAATGCATCAGTGGGACCACTTAGAGTTCCACAGCCCACTTCTGAGTTTGCTCTAGTGGGTCCCAGTGCCTCTACACACCACCAGCTGCTCCTTCAGCAAAGCTCCATTGCACCCCTTGGAGACCTCAGCTCAGCACAGTGCAGTGCGTAGTTCAGAGGCAGGGTTTAATAAACATGAAATACTTTTCAAAAAATACTATGTACTAAAATGACTATCCTATGCATATAATTTCATCTGTTAAAAGCAGGCTGTCCTGGTCATGCAATCTGTGATGACAGCAGCCTTCTACCACTTGTCACTCTTCGTTTCCTTACTGTACTCCTGTTTGTCCTTGTCTTAACTGCATAATCTCACTCTCTGTGGCCATATTTCTCTTCCTTCCTGTCTTCTGAAGTGACATGACGGTAGTGAGGTGCCAGGAGTGAGGGGAAGGGGAGGGCCTACCCCAGAAGCAGCCAACAAGGAAATGTAGAGTTTGTACAGAATTCCCAAACAATACTTAATCCTTTTTTTTTTTTTTTTTTGTCTTTTTGAGACAGGGTCTCGCTGTACAGTTCAGGCTGGCCTTGAGCTCAGTTTTGTAGCCCAGGCTGGTCTCGAACTCTCACCGATCCTCCTGCCTCAGCCTCCCGAGAGCTGGGATTACAGGTGTGCACCACCATGCCTGGCAACAATACTTAATCCTATGAAGAATTACTTACTTTCCACTATAATCAATTCTGAAAAAAAATGCCTGTGAACCCTGCCAAAGCAGATTGATCCCAACATACAGCCTTTTACAAGCTATTGACAAGGATTCCAGGTGTTTTGTTTAATGTTGCAACTTATCCCCAACTATATAAACATAGTTGTTATTAAAGGTATTTTCTCACTGGGCATGGCGCCTCACACCTCTAATCCCAGCACTTGGGAGGCTGAGGCAGGAGGATCGGTGTGAGTTTGAGACCAGCCTGGGCTACAAAAATGAGCTCAAGGCCAGCCTGAACTGCATAGCGAGACCCTGTCTCAAAAAGACTAAAATAAAATAAAATAAAGGTATTTTCTCTAATTTTTCATGTACGTGATATATCCCCCCACGGACTTTCACATTAGGAATTTGTGCGTGTGCTTGTGTGTGTGTGCATGCGTGCATGTGTGTGTGTGGGTGTATGTGTGTGTATACACTCCATAATACCTTAGAGGTCAGTATGTGGTAGGCACTTTAGACACAGTCAAGTTTGCTTAGCATTCATACCTACTAACCTAAATGGGAAAGGACCTTGGAAGAAACAGCCTGAGAAAACCATTTCAAAATAAGACAACAGAAACAAAAAAACAATGAGCCCATTCCTTCCCCTCCACTCTATATTGCAGACTTCGGGACCCTGTCTCTTTTGGCACTTATCCTTTTCTGCTTCAAACGCAAAGAACCCACTTTGAGAACCTTCTCTAAGCCAAGCACCCTGATAACCCTTGCCTGTGTTGTTTCATTTACTCTCTATGCTGTCTCTACAAAAAGGTACTCCTGTAGTATTTCCTATTCCAGAAGCAATGAAACTGAGAATTGATGAAGTTAAACAATTTACTCAATATTATTCATCTGATGAGTAGTTAAGCTTGAATTAGGTGACCTATGACCACAGCTTACCCTCTAAATACAAATCATTTAATCTCATTAATTATTTTAGTATTTGTACGAAACATATATTGTTTTGTACAACTCTCCTTAGAAAGCAGGAATTTGGAGTAGTGTTTTAGCCCAGTCTTTCTGGGTAAGATCCCTTTTACTATGCCAATTTCAATGTAGGAGCTAAACTAAAAGACTCAAAGCACCACTAGCAAGCTCCTCCCACAGAGGTGCTGGTATTACCTCATTTCCTGTTGCAACCTCATTGTGAAAAGCTTAACAGCCCTGCTCTACTGAGACCTACATGTGGTAATGGACTTATAACTCCTTTTTCCATCCAACCCTGATAAGCCTAGCCCTAGTTAAAACCTAGACTATTAGATCCTTAAGCTCAACCATTATGATGAAATAAAATGAAGCCTAGAGTTGATTCCTTCATGACCTAAGGTATCTCTAAATCATCTTCAGATGACATCACTATTCAAGCACCTTCCTCAGCTCAGTACACTATGTACATGATTAAGGCCTGCTGAAACTCATTATACTATCAACTCCCATTGAGTATACTTACTCAAACTAAACTGCATTAGTTACATAGGTGCCCTGTAACATTTCAGTCAGTGGTTGACAGTGGTCCCATAAAACTGTATCACCTAGTGACATCACATTGGTATTAGCATGTGTATGTGTGCAAAGAAATACCTAATGATGCTTCTCTGAGACTGTATCCTGATCAGTAAGTGAAGCAGGACTGATTTGCCCTGGGATTTGAGAGGTTGGTGGGGAAGGAGAGGTGTCTGCCTGCCTTAACAGAATTCTTCTCAGGCTGCAGTCTGGATATGAAACTCAGAGAAACTTAAATCAAAACTGCAGATTCTGATTTAGCATTTCTGAGTAGGATGCTACATTTCTAACTCCCGCTGAAACCCATGCAGCTCCTCCACCCTTCACTCTTTTTCTCTTTCTTTCTTTCTTTCTTTCTTTCTTTCTTTCTTTCTTTCTTTCTTTCTTTCTTTCTTTCTTTCTTTCTCTGGTCTCTCTCTCTCTCTCTCTCTCTCTCTCTCTCTCTCTCTCTCTCTCTCTCTCTCTCTCTCTCTCTCTCTCTCTCTCTCTCTTCCTTCTGTCTTTGGCAGTACCAGCGATTCACCCAGGCTAAGCTAGGCAAGTGCTGCTCTATTACAGAGCTACATCTCCAGCCCCTGATCATCACTTTAAATAAAGAAAGAAAGAGGAATCTCTGGGTATTTTTCAAAGACACAAAACACCTCAGAGATACACTAGTCCTTTTCCAAAGGCTTCCTACACGATCACACACACACATACATCCACACTCACACACACACACACACACACACACACACACACACGCACACACAATTGTTATTTTCACTGCAACCTTCAGAGTTTCACACTGTCCTCTCAATTTCTAGCTCCCATTCTGCAAGTGTGCCCAACCTCTCAACCTTTCCAAGGAAGTTCTACCCACACAGCGTACCTGTGTACCTAGTTGGTACCTGGTGGGCTACTCTAGGAAATCAGAGAGAAACAGCCTTCTCCACTAGACACTTAGCTGCCACATGAGGAAATACAGAGTTAAGGGCAATTTGCGGAAATTGTCACATGCTGAGAGGATTGGCCCCTGTTCCACATATGAATTCAGTTTCACAAGAGAATAAGAAAGTCCTGAGTAGCTTATTCCAGTGCTCACAAATATATGTCTCCCAGAAGAATTTAATGGCTTGGGGCAGCCAGATAGCCAGCAGATTAAAGCACCTACTTAGGCAGATGCAGGGGCCAGGGACTTGATCCCCAGCCCTCTCGGGTGGACCTGCCCCTGGGGCACTCAGAGACGGTAATTGAGACTGGATATGGTGGCACATGCCTGTAATGCCAGCACTTGCAGGGCTGAAAAACAGGAAGGATGACTAGGAGTCCAATCTGTATAGTGAGACCCTGTTAACCCTATACTAAATACATAAAACATAAAAATATCAATCAATCAATCAACGGCTGGAAGAATCCGAGGAATATACCACACTGTTTCCTTCTCCAACTACACATTAGCACAACAAAGGCTCTGAAAAATCTTACAGCAAAAAAGCTCAATTTGGTTTAAGTCACTGGATCGCAAGCTTGTTTACTGATTGGGAAACTTTTTCCCATAATTCCTCATGAGACGTGTTTTCTACAGAACACTTATAAAAATCTTCTATAGAATCTCTAATTCTAGCTTTTAGTATATTTAAGATTTGAAAATTTGCCTAAGAAATTCAAACCACATCTTAGCAACTTTATAGTCTAGTGGGCTTTCAAGTGATTTAGATAAAGAGTTGCTGTTGATATGTTTAGAGCCATGATTCATAAACAGTTCAGGAAATACAAATTAACCCAGGATTTGCAGTGCACCAAGCTCTGAATCTCAGCTCTGCTATGGGTGTGTGTGTGTGTGTGTGTGTGTGTGTAAGAATGCATCCCATAGTTACTGAGAGAAATACTGCCTGGAGCCTGGTGTCTCCAAACTGAGAATGCCAGCAGGGGTAGTACAGGCGTCATGATCACTGAACCAGCCCAACGTCCCTGAAGTCACAGACTGGGCCTGCTTCTGCTTGTTCCCACTCAGATTTTTATTGCAGCCTCTCTTAACTGCCTGCACCTGAGCACTCTTTATCACCTAATGACAGGTTATCTGATCTCAGGACTTTTCCATAGTGAGTGTAAACTCTGTCATCTACATAACTATGGCTCAAATCTATGCTGAGTCACACCTTTTGATAGATACTCTGAGGTGCTTTCAATGTATTTCCCTGAGGTCCACATTTCCCCAAAATATTCGTTAACTATCAGTTAATCTAAAACCTGTATGTAGACAAAAGGACAGGTGTTTTAAAACCAGACAGATTCTAACCCAGCTTTGTTGCTTGCTGACCTATGGAGTGTTATTTAACCTCTCAGCACATGGCCTCCTCCTCTGTAAAATACAGATAATATTGTTCCTTCTTAGTAGAGTTAAGAAAAAGAAATACATGATAGCAAATATAGAATTAAATAAGCAAATATATGAAATGCAAAGAACAATGTCCAATGGATAGTTAATATTCAGTAATATTATCCCTCTTCTCTGCTCTACTTATAATCTTCCTCTTCAATCCACCTCCAAAAATGGCAAATATTGGGGCTAGTGAGATAGCTCAGCAGTCTAAAGCACCTGCTTAGGCAAGCTTAGGCAAAGTGCAGAGACTGTGGTTCAATCCCTGGCACCACATGCCTCACCTGTCCTCCCCCAGGGCAGGCTGAGCCAGCCACAAAAGAACAGAATGAATACATTTGGGCAAACCAAGCCTGAACTGCAATAACAATGAGAAGCCCTATCAGTAGATATTTGTTGTTTGCCCAGAAAAGACTATTATTATTATGGACACTAAGATTCTATGAAATTTCTGATCTCCAAGGTAAGATAGTCTGCTAAACAAGGTTTTTGTTTACTGTCTCCACCCAAATAGCTGAAGGTCTGTCTGCTAATTAAAGTGTTCATGGTCCAAATGATTAACTCTGGTGACTGAGAGTTAATCTTCCCTTAAAAAGAAGACACTGGGCTGGAGATATAGCTCAGTGGTCTAAGCACCTGCTTGACAAGCACAATAAAGGAACCAAGTTCAATCCCCAGTACCAAGCTGTGCTGGGCCTGAAACCAGGTGTAGTGGTGCATACCTATAATCCCACCACTGGGGAGGCTGAGACAGAAGGATCACTATGAGTCCAAAATGTGTAGCAAGACCTTGTATCAAATAAAAAGAAAAAGAAAGAAAGAAAAAAGAAAAGAAGACACTAAAACAACAGAGTATATGACTTCTGGTAAGCTGTTTTTAGGTCAAGGAAAATAAGAATGCATTCATTGTCCACCCTTCCTATTTGAATTCATGCCAGCTATTTAGGTGTTACAAGAATTGTAGGAGTGGGGACCAGGGCAATGGCTGTCTGACTTTAACCCATGTAATTCCAGGGCAAATCAGCTGTCTCTGATAAAAGAATGAAAATGATAATGATATAGGAGGGCTGATGAAACTGAAGACAGATCAATAGATATTATTTACTGCAGACTACAGAGATTGGGAAAAGAAAAAAAATTAACTGAACCTTACGGAACAGTGTCGCATCAAAAAGTCTAACACTTGTATTGTTCTGAGTCCTAAAAGAAAAAAAGAAACACATTGGAACAGAAAACTCAATGTGAAGAAACAATAGTTGAAAACTTGCCAGATGTGTTAAAAAGCACAAATTTATAATGTCAACAAGTCGAGCATATCCAGACAGAATAATCTCAAAGAAAGCCATCCACCTACTCAGATATAATCCAACAAGTGAAAAGCAAAGATAAAGACTGCAAAAAATAACATGGTACATACAAGGAAACAATGGTTTCAATGATGGCCTATTACTTGCCTGAACCCCTGGGGTCTAGAAGACAATACATGCCATGTGAAGTGCTGAATGGAAAAAGATTCTATCAGCCAAGAATTCCATATCTGGCAGAAAATATTCTTTAAGTATGAAAGTAAAGTAAGTGCATTTTCAATAGAGGAAAGCTTAGCGGGGCTGGGAAGATAGCTCAGTAGACTAAGTGTTTGCCTGGAAAGCTTAGCAAATGCATTACCGACAGATTTGCTCTAAAGGAAAAGTGAAAGGGAGTTCTTAAGATAGAAGAAGAATCGTGATATTTTTGCATTGAAAAAGATCAAAAAAAGAGGTAAATATAATATTATACTGAGTTAATATACTAGGCTATTTTTCCTCTTCTTAAGTTCTCTGATGTGTGTGTGTGTGGAAACCAAATATTACAGTATTGTGTCATACTTCTCATGGCAACAAGCAAAACTGCTATATGCAGCTAACTATATAGAGAAAAAAATGTGTAGCACTGAGTTCTTAGCAAAGGAAGTTCTCTAAGAATTAATCAACTACCTCAAAACTGGTAAAGAAGAACAAAGCAAACTCAAAGCAAGCAGAAAGAAAAAAATAAAAATGAGGGTAGAAATCAATAAGACTGAAAAATAATCACAATAGAGAAAAATCAGTGACACTAAAAGCTGCTTAATTCAAAGGAACAATAAAATTGATAGATAGCAAATGACCAAGTATGTGAAAAAGGCTCAGCATTTCTTTCTTTCTTTCTTTCTTTCTTTCTTTCTTTCTTTCTTTCTTTCTTTCTTTCTTTCTTTCTTTCTTTCTTTCTATCTTTCTCTCTCTCTCTCTCTCTCTCTCTCTCTCTCTTTCTTTCTTTCTTTCTTTCTTTCTTTCTTTGGGTGTGTGCAAGGTCTCACTATGCAGCTCAAACTCACAGAAATCCTCCTGTTTTCAGCCTCCCCAGCACTGGGATTACAGGCATGTGCCACCATGCCCAGGATCCATCAGTAGCTCAGCATACCCAGGGGTGTGGCCAGCATGGCATATGGAGTCAGGGATCGAGCCCCTGACCCCTGCGCTTGCCTAAGCAGGCACGTAGTCCACTGAGCTATCTCGCCGGCCCTAGCATTTCTAATAATTATGGAAATACAAGTGAAAACCACAAGGCTATATCATTTCACTATAGTTAGAATACCTACTGTCAAAATAATGAAAAGTAATAGAAGCTGTCAAGAATGCAAAGAAAAGAGTTTCCGTAAGCTGTGGGTAGGAATGTAAATTAGTACAATCATTATGAAAAATAACACAGAAGTTTTTCAAAGCAATAGAAATGGAAGATTCATAAAATATAGCAATCCCATTACTGGATATGAAACTGAGAGAAATGAGAAATCTGTATACCAATGTTTATTTATTGCAGTACTACTCATGAGAAAGACAGAGACAGGGAGAGACAGAGACAGAGACAGATTATCTTGCTGCCCAACTCCATCCAAAATGGAAGTATCAAAAAGGAAAACTTCAGATCAATATTCTCTTGAACATCTAGATCACACATCCAGATGCAAAATCCACAACCAAGTTGTAGCAAATGAATCCAGGGGAAAAAGTGTGTAGGTTATATATTAATATATATTAATTCTGATATACCAGATTAAATTGAGGTTTACTCCATAAATTTGATGCAGTTCTATATTTAACATTAAGTAAAATAGTTCATCATATTAACAGATAGGACAAGAAGACATAATTACATCAATAAGTACAGAAACAACATTTGCTAAAATTCAATTTCTATTTATTGAAAAAATTCTCATCAAACTAGGAGACCCACTTTGCAGGAATGAAGGTCATGCAAACCTTTATAACTTATATCATGCTTAATTATTTAAAAATCTGAATCCCTCTTTAACACCAGTAACAAGGCAAGAATACCTTCTCTTACTATTTCTCAATTCAACATTATACTCAATTCAGTAAACTTTAAGAAAAAGGGTCAGAAAAAGAATAGCACTTGGAAAGAAAGATATAAAACTGTCTCATTTTGCCAATAACATAATTATCAACATAGAGCCTGAGAATTATATTTTTCAAAAGCCTTTACAATTAACATATAATTAATATTGCAATTCAAACCACTCCCTACAAAAATTGGTATTTGTAAATACTAACAAAATATTGGAACGCAAAAATGTCTTAAAATGTCATGTACAATGGCTCGAATGAAAAGATGTGAAATTCCTAGCTATAAAGCAAACAAAATACATACAGGATATACACTGTATGTTGAAAACTGTAAAACACTGACATAAGAAATATAAAATGGAGACATATAGTATGTTCATGGATTGGAAGATTAACTTTTCTTGGGATCTCAGTTCTCCCCAAGTAGGTTTTCAGATTAATACAATCTTAATCAAAGCCTAGCAGGATTTATAGATATAAAGAAGATGTTTTTATAATATCCTCATAAAAGAATTTTGAAAATAAGACAAATTTTGAGAACTCACATTATATCATACTATTTTACTTCTTTATGTATTTTTTTTTTTGTCTTTTGGAGACAGGGTCTCGCTATGCAGTTGAGGCTGGTCCTGCGCTCACTTTTGTAGCCCAGGCTGGTCTCGAACTCACACCAATCCTCCTGCCTCAGCCTCCCAAGTGCTGGGATTACAGGCGTGAGCCACCACGCCCGGC
>PVJA010036060.1:0-21358 GCA_004027025.1 Myocastor coypus | reverse complement strand
AGCACCGACACATAACTTGACATACAACACCCATGGATTTATGTAAAGGAATATTTTAAAAAATAATGCCACAGGGCCGGGCAGGATGGCTCAGTGGTCTAAAGTGCCTGCTTAGGAAAGCTTGGGCAGCTGCAGGCACAGTGGTTTGATCCCCGGCACCACATGCTGTGCCAGCCCTGCCCTCAGGGCAGGCTGAGCCGGCCATAAAAAAATAAACAAACAAAAAATAATAATGCCACAAAGAAAACAAAATAGAAGGGCCTGGCAGAATGGCTCAATGGTCTAAAGCGCCTGCTTAGGAAAGCTTAGGCGGTTGCAGGGACTGCGGTTCGATCCCCGGCGCTACATGCTGCGTCAGCCCTGCCCTCAGGGCAGGCTGAACTGGCCATAGAAATAAATAAATAAACAAACAAAAGTTCTGAAACAAGAAAAAAATAAAGTAAAGAGGAAGCAGATGCATACACAGTCCAATATTCCATAATTGCAGTGGGCCACCAGTGAAACTTGCAACGTTGGAGGCTATTGATCCAAGCCTCCTACAGCTCATCTCACCAATCTAGCTCTGCGTTTCATGCCTTGTAATTAAACTTTTTTGCTGGGTGATCAAGGGCAACTCAAAGCAAGACCTGTATAACAAAACATTCATCTTTTGTATCTTCCAAGATCAAATCCCCTCAGGATTAACTTTGGAACCATGTACAGTGCTTTGTAGAACTGTTGTCAGTGTCAGCCTTTGGGACAAGTTACAGCCATTGCTGGGTCAGTTTGCTTTCTATGAAAGCCTGAGAAAATGTTTTTTTCCTTAAACACACTATAGTTCATTTATCCATTTCCTCTGAGGTCCCATAATTTCCTTGATGAGAAAATTTGAAACACCTGTGAGTTATAGGATATTACAGCAGAGGTTCTCTTCTGTCCTGAGTCCTTACTGACCTTGAAGGGCTGGAACCAGAATATTGGCTATCCTCATAACCTTTCTTTTTCTCCAATTTTTGGTCTGTTAACTTACATTCTCAACCCTCCAGCAGAAAAGCTTCGTGATACTATTACTCTATAATATAGGTAATTGAGCTCATCATCACTGGCTTTCTGAATATCAAACATCTTTGACTTAGCTTGGAATTGATATTTTCTAACAATCATTGATATTCTAATAACTCTCCATAGAATGTGATATAAGCAGTTACACAATTTTTACACAGATATTTGGAAGTTCAAGAAAATACAAAATTGTAGCCTGTCAAGCCTGTGGTACTTGGCCCAGTCTCTTACTTTCAACTAATACTCTTGAGAGAGAGTGTAACAGTAAAGCTTCTTTATTAAAACATTTGGTATATAGTATTTGAAACCAAAGTATAAGATTAAAGATATTTTTATCTTATAAAATTAAGATGATTGAAATTCTCTAATAATTTTGTTACTGAATGAGGTAAAATATGCTGTATGTTTCTAGTATCATCTGACATATCTGAGTGAATCAGGCACCAAATCTAACTCTCTAACTCTTGAGTACCCAACTCAATGTATTCTAAGAGCTACCCTTTTTATGAACACTATTGCCATAATTGGCAAATGGCAGGACAGATGCAGCTCTCGAATAAAAGTTCTTCAAGAGCCTCACTAACTCTTAGTTTCATCAGTATGCTGTGGTGAGACCAAGCAAGTACAAAGAAAGTAGACATTTATACATCATAATCAAGCAGTGTCTTGGAAGAGCAGCAATTTACTGACTACCCCCCCCCCACCGCACAGCCTCAGGCATCCTCAGCAAGGGCTCTAACACGTAGCTACAGCTGTAGCTCAGCAGGAAAGCATTTAAGACGTCAAGTCAGACCTCTTGCTGGGCTCATGGCAGAAGTGTAACTAAGAAGCGTGCACTTGTGGCTGGCCTACTAGTTCTTTCTTGCTGGTGAGCCACTGAGTAGTTTGAGGGTGCTTCCCAAAATGTTACAGAGAAAGTCCGTGTAGCTAGACAGACCACATGGCTTTGGAGCACATAATTCACCTGGAGTTGGAATCAGCAAGGGTGACTTCTCAATTTCATTTTATACTTTTTCATTTTATATATTTCTTAGAATCAGCACAATCCTTTGAAAATACATAAATCTTTAAAATATTAATAAAATTAAAAATCATAAGTACATATTAATGTGCAAACTTTACATGTGAGACTTGATAAAAATATAGTGATGATTTAAAATTTTTACTTTGACAATAAAAGAGACACTGCCACTCATCCCCCTCACTTTAAACTCATCTGGCTCTGGAAGTCTTCCTGGTGAGTGTCTTTAATTGTACTGTTATGGCATAAGCTATGCAACATCCTGAATGACTGAAGAGGCTTACATTTTGTCATCAGTTTGACTTTGGGGAAGAGCCAGAATCATACAGTGCCAGTCCTGGTACATAGGCAGATACAAACACTGTAATGAATTAGTCTCTGCATTTCCGTGGGACAGCGCTGGGCAGCAGCATTCACTACATGCTGATCGTGCCTCATAAAGACACTCATGAAAGAGGACTTCTGGAAATGCTTCAGAAAATCGCATGGATGATGGGCTCTGTGTGTCCAAAGTGATGAGCATTTTGAGGGAAATTAATAACATCTGTCTCTCATTGTAATAAATTTTAGAAACAGACAATCGTGGTATATTTTATCCCTCCTTGTATACTCAATTTTACATAAATTATACATCTATAATATATTTGCATTTGAATTTTGCCTGGATTTTCCTGTGTTGCCCTGCTCCATAATCATCTAAAATGACACCTTGGATATATCTCTCTATGCTTCACTGTTTCTCTATTTCTCTCTTACATATTTGCTGTGTGCTCTCTCTCTCTCTCTCTCTGTTCTTTCTTTTTTTGCATTTAATACAGGGGACACAGGGTCTACAGGGTCTACAGAGTCTCACCACACAGATTGTACTCATAGTGATCCTCCTGTTTTCAGCCTCCCAAGCGCTGGGATTACAGGTGTGCACCACCATGCCCAGTCTCAGTGCACCCTGGGGGCAGGGCTGGCACGGTGCAGGGGGATCCAACCTAAGCAGGTGCTTTAGTCCACTGAGCTATCAGGCCGGCCCCAAATGTTTTTGTTTGTTTTGTTTCTTTGCAGTACCAGGGACTGAACTCAGGACTTTGCACTTGCCAGACAGGCACTTAGGCCACTGAGTTATATCCGTGGCCCTGCTGTGTACTTTTTCTAATCATTGTTTTCAAAAATGTGATATGCCCACCTTGATGTATTTTGTTTATCATCACTCAATAATTCCTATGGAAATTTCTTTAATTTTTTTTTCATATTAAGGAAGTCTCAGTTTTATTTAGCATTATATTTGAGGCACTAATGAGAACAAAAGAAACTAAAGATGGATCCCACATTCAATTTCAAGGCGGCTCAGGAAGATGAAAGCACAAAGGCGATAACCAATGTTCAGAGTGTGAAGTGTCACGTGTTTAGAACACACACAGTATATGCACTATGGAGACTTCCCAGCAGATGAAGATGGTCTCAGTACAGTATCCGCGGCTTTTTCGATCTGAAGACTCTGGTCCTCATTGTTCAGCTCTTTCTCAATTCCAACCTACAATTCTATGGACAAACTAACAATCTGGAAAGGTTTGGGGTTCAAGAGACTAAGAGGCTATGACATAGGCCCCCAAACAGGTTAACTGGCCTAGTGTTCAAGAAATACAATGCTGCCCAAAGCCTGGAAGCCACAGTACTTAATCTTAGATTTGGCCAAGGAGACAATTTCTTTCAGGTATGATTTCAGGATTACGGGGAAAGTTAATTCTTCAGACAGTAACAGTCCTAAATAATAATTAGGATTTTCAGAAACAAAAAACGATGTACTTTCAGAGTTCATAAAATAAATCAATGATCCAACTACAGGTATGGCCCAAATTAGTTCTGCCCAGGCTGCCAGGATAAACAAATACAAAAATTAGAAGGTAACATACGAGAAGATATTTTTAAAAGTACAGACGTCAAAAAAGGAAAAAGAGCATTAGACATGTTGTGGTATTTCCTTAGAAGAGCCCTTTTTGAAAAGTAGTGCAGGGAAGAAATGTAAAGAGAAAATAACCTAAGGACTGGTATTATATCAGCAGGATCTATTGGATTTCTTTAATAATTCTATTCTTTCTAATGCCTTCCACAAAAGGGCATTACAGCTCTTTAAATTTACTGCAAACAAACCTTAAAGAAAAGTCAGCCTTGCTACTGAAGCCATGAGACAAATCTTAAACTATTGGCACTATACTCTAAAGCACAATGAACATTGTATTTAAATTTAAAAAGGATACTATTTCACTGGGAGACAGAGCCAACAGATTTTTACCTCATATCCATATCTAATAGGTGGTATCTTACTGGCTAGGTTCTAAACAGAAGCAAAGGTTTTTAAAAATGCCAAAAGCCATGTTTTGCTCAAGCATACTATTATTCAAATACCGCACAGGTTGTGTGACAGCAGACTTGCTCGCCGGGCTTCAGAAGGCAAAATGCTAGGTTGGGAATTTGGAACTGTCCAGCAAGTTGTTCCTCCCTGCTCGAGAGACTGGCAGCCTGTGGTGGTGAGGGGTCACCTGCCACCATCACTGTCTTCTCACAGCTGGATCCCCTAGGCGGGCTCAGTCGTGTCCTTAAGATGCAAGGCCGAGCAAGAACCCTCCCACAAAGCCACTGGATATCACAATGTTCTGTTTGATAAATTCTGTTGCTTCTTCAATCACGTTGTTGATTTCAGGTGCTGCTTTATTTGCTCGTTTCTTAATTTGTCTTTTTGCTTTGTTTACATCTTTTTCAACTCTCTTCCAGTCGATCTGAACATAGCCACTGCGACTGGCAATCTGTAGGAGAAGAAAGCCACCACCTACTGCTGTTGCTGCAAGTTTGCCAACTTTCTGGAATAAAAATCCTGCACACCAGCCAGTCACGCCACCCATTACAATCTGGGTAGCTACTGAGTACTTTTCTACCATAGGTCCTGATCGGTGGCCAAACACTCGATTCCACCAGTGGTGTCTTCTCACATACTCTGTTAAATCCAACACTTCGTAGGAGTCGTCATCGCTTTCATATTCTTGGGGAGGGGGGTTCCGGGACCGGAAATTTCTTTAAGATACGTGAGTTTTGTAAGTGTAGATACACTATCAGCAATAACATAGATTTTCTTTTTTCCAATGGTTATATTTATCATTTTACATTTTGGGGAGAATCTTACTGAGTTTCCTACAAATTTCGTGATAATAACAATAGTGGTATGTATTATATATCATTCTCTCTATAATATCTGACTTCGATTAACATGTGATGTTACACTGTCTAGTCAGCGTCTGTTGATATGATCTAAATATTCTGATGGTTGTCATATTCTACTGCTAAAATTGATTTTTACTTTTGACATCAATATTCATGCAGAGAATGGGTTTGATATTAGTTCAAAAGATGCTCGTCAAGTAACCATTTTTATATGTTAATTTGAGAGTTAAGGGAATGGTATTTAATCACAAATCCTCTTGTGCATATGGAGCTTACAGCCAGAAAAAGGGTTCTCCGTTATTCTTCTCTAATGTTTGTTGATTTTGTGCTGCAATGACCGATCTCCATTATGGGTATAGGGCTGCTATGTTAAGTTCTCCTCCACAGTAGTACTGTAGTGCTGTTAGGTTATCCTTTCAGCTCTCTTAATATTTGCTTTACATACTTGGGTGCTCCAGTCTCTGGTACATAAACAGTTGCAGTTGTTATAGCATCTTAATAAATTGATCGCTTTACCATAAAATAATACATTTATGGGATACTAGTGATCATTTTTAACTTAAGTTTTAGTTTTCTGAGGTAAGAGTAGCCACTCCTATTCTCCTATAGTTAATATTTGCAAGGAATATTTTTTTATACCCCTCTTTTACTGTTAGATCATACTCTTTACAGGTAAATGTGTGTCTTTCCGACACAACACATTGTTGAATCTTGTTACTTTTCAACCAGTTTAGCCACTTTGTGTGTTTTGATTGGGAAATTCAACTCATTTATACATAAAGCAATTATAGATTTGTAAGGAGGTAATACTTCCATTTGGTAATCATCTTATAATTATAGTTCTTTCATTATTCTTGTTCTTTTTTCTTGTCATACTTTACGGCTTCATGATCTTAAGTGTGATATGTTAAATACTAAATATTTTATGGATCTACTGTAGCAATTTCCTTTGTGATGACAATGGAATTTACATTACATTTTAGAGTTGTTACAGCCTGTTTTATTTATTTTTTTTTTTAGAAATTTTTATTTTACTTTATTTTTTTTCTTGTTTCAGAACTTTTGTTTGTTTGTTTATTTATTTTTCTGGCTGGCTCAGCCTGCCCTGAGGGCAGGGCTGGTGCAGCATGTGGTGCCAGGGATCGAACCGCAGTCCCTGCAGACACCTAAGCTTTCCTAAGCAGGCGCTTTAGACCACTGAGCCATCCTGCTGGGCCCCTCTTTGTTAGTTTTATACAGTCATGTTTTTTAGGTTGCTAATTAGCAACTCCAATTAATATTTCCCATAAGCAGGCTTCCTACTGAGATCCCGTCTGTTCCTGTGGGCTCAGACCTGCGCTCCCTGGTGGGCTGGGCTTCACAACAGGACAGGGCTGGTGGCTGACATCTGTATTCACTTCTGCCTCAGCTTGGGCTCCTGAATATGTTCTCTGTTCTCTGGCTGAATGGTGCTGCTTGACGTCTTCTTATTTCCAAGGGGCACAAGCCATTCTCCACAGTTGGATAAAGCTATTGCTAGACTCCATGATCAAAAAGGGCCTTGGGTTGTGCCCTCAGTTACACAGGGTCGCTGACTGGGTTCCTGGTCCACGGAGGATCACAGGCCATGCTCTACGGTGGGTAAGGGTTGATACTGGTCACTCAAGCTGGGCTGTGGTGTAAGTTGTCCATGGGTTGTTTCGTACTGAGTGTAGGTATCATGAGTAAGTTGGCCCTTTGGCTATGGTAGGTGGTTGGGTAATTTTGCTGGGTGGGCTTTCTGGTCAGAGGGACCATTGCCTGTACCTGCAGTTGAGTGTGGCTGGAGGCTAGAATCTCTCCTCAGGTGGTCATTATCCAGGCTCCCTGATCAGGTGGAAGCACAAACTGGACCCCACTGCTTGCTAACATCGCTGGCTTGACTCAGTGATCAAGTAGGACCCTAGATTGTTCTCTGTGATTGGGTGGAGCTAGAGGCTATTCCTCTAGCCCAAATTGTACTGGTTCTCCTCATGTATGATTCTAGGCTTTGCTCAGCAATCAGGTGAAACCTGGGCTCATCTTTATTGTGGATCGAGGCTGTAGGCTATGTGGACCCCATGCTATGCCACAAAATTGGATAGGACCACTAGCTTGCCTAATTGCCTATTTGGGCCCTCAGATGGGTTCTCAGCCTTGCTGGGGTCATTGTTCTGCAGTTAGGAAGGATTGTAGGTTGAGTTTCCTGCCTAGGAGCAAACAAACTGGGCTCTGCTACCTGGATCGTCTTTTTGCTGGCTCCCCAAGCCAGACTGAAGTTCTGGGAAGCTTGGTTGCCAGCCAAGCTTTTCAGTAAGATGGGGTGCTGGATCCATTCTTCTGTGTGTGTTGGGGGTGGGTGGGCTGGGGTAAAACCACAAACTGGATTCTCCGATGAGGTGTCAGGACTGACAAAATGTGGTGTTACTTGGAGACCAGAGTGCTGGCTGTTGGGAGCCCTGCTCTTTGCTTTATTTTTATCTGCTCCGGGGTAGTCTAGCTCTGCATGCCCCTCATAGAGTGACAGACCTGAGCCTCTCTGCCCTGTCTCTTTTCTCGAAAGGAGAAGCAGTCTATCCAGCAGAGCCTTCTTGGTGTGGAGCTGTGCTTAGTCACATAGATTTTGAATCAATGGGTCTCTCTTTCCTTGACTTACAGATGATTCCAATTTCCCTTTCACTGTGCTCTCTTGATCTATGATTTCTTATAAATCTAAATTTCTCAACAGTTGTTCTTTTCACCCTGATATTACCGGTTATGTTTCACTGGTGTATTGACAAACAGATATAGTTTGCAAAAATTTTTACTTTTTAATATGGTAAGATTTTTATTCAGGCATATTTTTAATTTTGCAACCTATTTCACAGAAAAAGACACAGACACACATTTCTTGTTTTTTGTTTCATATCTTCTATTTAAAGAATATAAATATACATGTATAGATGTACTTACACATCTGCTGCTGAGTGTCTGCTGCTGAGCGTCTACCAATCAGTTGAGTATGATGATTTGTAACAATTGGAGCAGTTTTCAAGGTATAAATGCTCCCAGTTTGCCACTTGGATTACAGAACTGACTGCAAATATAGAAAGAGATTCATGTGATCATCTCTGAAAAGCAGATGCACACTACCTACCCAAGTGAAAGCAAATATCACATCAAGTTTATTGATTTTATGTAATATGTTGTATTTTTAATTCACTTTTGACTATTAGGTACCAAGTATCTTTTGTTGAAATCTTCTACTAAAGTATCATTTTCAAATTTTCCTTGTAAATATCAGAGTTTTCTTATATATTTCACTGCCATACTTTATACATACAAGTACAAATGACTTCCTAAATTGTGCTTTTGATCACTGTGTAATGATTTTTTTGATCCTGTATAATGCATAAATCATAAATCCCACCTCATATAATACGAATATTTCCATTTTTTGCTTAATTTCTCTTATTTCTCCCACTCTAGAAGATGAAACTATTAACATCTTATACTTTTTTTTTTTTTTCCGGGACTGAGGTTCAAACTCACAACCTTGCACTTGCGAGGCAGGCACTTGTGCCATGGAGTTATCTCCCCAGCCCGAAACTATGAACATCTTTTCATGTTATCTACCTTTTTCTTCTTTCCTTTTGCCACACTTTATCTTTACAGTGCTTTCATTTTTGGCACGTATAACTTATGAACCTTTCTGCCATGCTTTTGGTATCTATTAATGTTTTCTGTACAGTGCATCATTGTTATTTTATCACCTATAACCTTTGTGTTAAACAATATCAGATATTTATCTTTTTATGTCTATACATTTCCATATATGTGTATAGAAAGCACATTTAATTATTGATCATTTAACTTTTATTTTTTCATCTTTAGAAGTTGTTTTGATTTCATTTATCATGTACTATTCCCAGGTACCTTGCACGAGTTGATTTAATATCTGAAGTCTAGCATATCCTTCATTAAAGGATATTAATATCTTGAGAGTCTACAAAATTAAGTTTTAACATTTACTAACAGCTGGAGATTTAACTACTCTTTTTAATTTCTAATACTGCAATTTCTGGCCATATTATTACTTCTGTGAGAACAGATTCTTTTTACTAAGTGATTTTTAAGATTTTTTTCTCTACCCTTAGGAGATCAGGAATTTTATTAAGATGTTTTTAGGGAGGTACTGGGAATCAAACTTAGGACCTTGTACATTCCAGGTAGGTGCTATGCCACTAAGTTATATCCATGGCCCTCAATTAAGATATATTTAAAAAGTTATTAAATATAAATACAATTTTATTAGGATATACATATAAAGAATCTGTGTTTTTGCCTTGAAATTATAAATGACCTTGTCATCTTCAGAATCAAAAGCACAATGATATCTTCACCTTTTTTGTGTAAACACTTTGCCTTTTCATTTATTCTCTTTTCTTCTAAAATGTTTGCTACCCATTTTAGAACTACTATATAGAAGCTCTCTGTCTAAAATCTTTTCTTTCATGATTTCTATCTCCTTTTATTAACCCACATCTTTGATGTATTACTTGTAGGCTATTTTCCAGGCTGCTAATTTAGGATCGAGTGTATTACCCTGAAAAACAAAAGATAAAACTTTGTTTTTGTTTATTTAATCCAAATACTAAAGGCCTGGATGAGTTGTGGAATTGGAAAGCGGAGTGCAGAGCCCATCTCTGTTCTTAACAGTCAATGAGCTTGAGAAGGCTCTTGCTTCCCTAAGGCTTAATGTCCTCATCTATGAGGAAGAAGCTCATGTTGCCTACTTAACCACACTGTCACAGGCGAGGAATTGGATAGACTTTTCTTGCATGGTACTCAACTCCTGCAGACTTTTTCATAGATATCTTATGGAACATTTGATGAAATATCTATACAAATCGTGGTGGTTAACTTTAGGTGTCAGCATGACTGCATTAAAGGACATTCATCTGGGAAAACATTCTTCTTTTTTGAAATTTCTATTTTATTTTATTTATTTTCTTGTTTCAGAACTTTTGTTTATTTATTTTTATGGCCGGCTCAGCCTGCCCTGAGGGCAGGGCTGGCATAGCATGTGGTGCTGGGGATTGAACTGCGGTCCCTGCAGCCACCTAAGCTTTCCTAAGCAGGTGCTTTAGACCACTGAGCCATCCTGCCGGGCCCCTATATCTGACTTTTTTAATTGGAAAAACTAATGCCTGTACAGAAAAGCTCCTTCCTTTTGTAGATATTTCTAAGCAGGGCTTATGCATTAATAAAATGATGATTCACCAGTCATTCATTTTAATGTCCATTGCGCATCTTTTACAGCCTTTATCTTCTTCTGATGAGCTATGTTACGGTTTATGTCTAGTTGTCCCCCCAAAGCCTCATGCAGTCATGGGGCGTGGCTTCTATCCACTGAGATTTGATTCATGATCCATGGGATTGTGGTTTAGTACTGATGGGATTGTCGGTCTGAGTAAGGCTGAGACTATGGGTGTGGTCTAGGGCAGATATCCTAAGGCAGAGAGCCTGAATGTAACATAAAGAGCGACAGAGAGACAGACTCAAGCCGTTGCTGGGGCTCTCTGCTGCCCTGTTTGGTTGGCTGCCTCTGCCATTTTGTTGCTGTTTCACCGCCATGAACTGGATGCTCTCTGCTCTGTTCCACTCAGCTTTGGGCCAGCTGAATATGGACTGAAACCTCCATGACCTGTGAGCTAAATAAACCTTTCCTTCCTTCATTCTGAGTGTCGGGTATTTGTCCCAGCAATGAGTAAAAAGTAACTAAGGCACTATAATAACTGACATATTTGTTACCTCAGGCATACATGTACCATTTCCTTTTGTTGAGAGCATTTAAAATCTTATCGTGGGGCTGGCGGGATGGCTCAGTGGTCTAAAGCACCTGCTTAGGAAAGTTTAGGCGGGGGCAGGGACCGCGGTTCAATCCCCACATGCTGTGCCAGCCCCACCCCCAGGGCAGGTTGACCGGCCATAATAAAAATAAATAAAGTTTAGACATTAAAAAAATAATAATAAAGTCTTATCCATTCGTTTTTTTTTTAAATATTCAACATGGTGATGCACCCCTATGATCCCAGCACTTGGGAGGCTGAGGCAGGAGGATCACTGGGAATTTGAGACCAGGCTGCACTACAAAGTGAGCTCAAGGCTGAGCTCAGCTTCACAGCAAGATCCTGTCTCAAAAAGAAAAAAAAAGAAAGAAATATTCAATTAGTTGTTAACCATGGTTGTTATTCTACCAATCAATCAACATAATATCACAAGCTATTCATCCCATTCATTTGCACACCTGTGTCTCTTAACCGTTTCCTCTGCACTTTTCTTCCCCACACTCTTAGTAGGCTCTGGCAGTCATAGAGTAGTCTCTACTTGTTTGAGGTAAATGTTAGCTTTCCTGTAAGTGAAAACATGCAAACATTTCTTATACTTAATCCACCTGTTGTGTTATTCTTAGTTTTATCTGTGTTGCTGGAAATGATGGATTTTGGTCTTTCTTATGGCTGACTCATGTTCATATATATATATGCACAACGTTTTCTTTCTTGATTCCATGATGGACAACTAGCTTGTTTCCATATCTTGACTATTATGAAGACTGCTGCAATGAATATGAGAATATGGATGTCTTTTTGATGTACTGATTTCATTTCCTTTGGTTGTTTGCCCAGAAATGAGACTGCTGGATTACGATGCTTTAGTTTTTATTTATGCATTATTTTTTGAGGAAATTCAATACTATTTTCCATAATGTTGATCCTAATTTACAATTCCAGTAGTGAATGAGTGTTTTCCTTTGTCTCCATCAGCAACACAGCTCTTTCTTCTTTTCTTTTCTTTTTTTTTTGATAATATGTATCCTAGCTGGGGTGAGATTATAACTCATGCTGGCTTTGAATTACATTTCTCAAATGATTAGTGATGTTTCCTTACATGTTGGTCATTTGTATGTCATCTTCTAACAAATGTCTGTGCAGGTCATTAGTCTAATGCAGTTATTTTTTAAACTGTATGGTCACCATTTCTAGAAGATTAGGGAACTGGGATTAATATCACATCCCTGATGCCAAGATTAGCCAAATCTCCACACACATCAGTAGTATTACCAGCAGTACTTCTCGACTCTTATTATCCCAGTCAATGAATTGGTAAGGACAGTTGGTGAATTGGAGAGAGTAACATTTATATTAGAACCAGGCCAATCTATCAAAATCCTACTGACCTAATGCTCAAAGATTGGTATCAGGCATAGGGCTGAGGTTGGGCTTATGTCAGAAGATTGCTATCAGATGCCTGGATGGGAGCTGCTACTTTGCACCCACGAGTAAAGTCTTACAACTGGTAGGTCATGACTAATTGTCCCAACTCATGCTGTCATATCCTACTTTACTGGATCAGCAGGAGGTTTCCAGTTTGTACTATAAAGCTGTGTGATAAAGAAAGCAGATGGATCAGCTGGCTATCCTTTACCAAAGAAAAAAAAGGTATAGTAAATGTCTTTTATATTTAAGTATTATCTGATGATGAAGGAAGGAATGTAGAAAAATTTATTTTATTTTATTTTATTTTACAATTTCAATATTGTTATTGTTTAAATTTAATGTAAAATTTATATAAAAAAGAAAGAAGTCAAAATTACTCTGAGGTGCAGTTTGACGGTTTAATTGACTATATATTCAAATTAATTTGCTCCATTAAATGAACCTTTTCCAAACATAAAACTAATCAATTTAAGTTACCAACTTTAAGTAGAATCTCCACCTGTGGATAGGCTAGGATCCTCACAATGATGAGATCACAGAGAACTACAAGATAGAAAGTGGGGTTGGGTCGATAGCTCAGCAGGATAAGTGCCTACCTGGCAAGCACAAGGTTCAGAGTTCAATCCCTGGGAGAGAGAGAGAGAGAGAGAGAGAGAAAGAGAGAAGATAAAATGTTTACTCCTGTTCAATTTGTTCACTTGGATATCTTATATCCACATCATACATTAATTAGGTGTTGTGTTTTACAGTGTTTAATTTTGTGTTCACATTAAATTTGTTGCACAAATAGCTGCTAATCACAGACCATTACTGGAGCTCAGCTGAGCTGCAGCCACATCTCCCATCATTGGAAAAGTCAAGTGGTCCTATGACAGGCACAGGGACCTGGTGAAACTAGTCTCCACCCCTTTCATGCAGTATCACTGGGCTTGGCTGAGCTGCAAGTGCCTTTCACACTGTCGCCATCACCATACATCTGTTGACCTTCTGCCTGTCCCACAGGTAGCTGGACCCCTACCCTACACCCCCCTCCCTGAATATAGAACCTTGTGGAGCCCGCACTAGTCATCATTTGTTCCTTCTTGAACTGTGGCTTGCCCCCACTCATTGAAGTAGAAGCCGTTCTGAATCCCACACAGCAGGCACTTTGATGAGCCCACCCTGCACTCCCATTCTCATGGGAGCTTTTACCATCTATTCTCCATTCCTTACCTCCTGCCATCACTGAAGTCAGAATGAAAACTGGGAGTTTCAAAAATGCCAACAGAAAGGAGTTAAAAGTAATCTTAGACTTCCAACACACCCGAAATAAATCCAGGAGACAATGTCATAAGAAAACTTGGAAGTCACACACCTGAAATTAGTGAAATGATAGCAACTGAAGTAAAGAAGCAGCTCCATCAGGTGAGGGAAGAAATCAGATCAGAAATAATCTCTCAAGTAAGAAAAGAAATGGCAACAATCATGAAAGAATTTGAAATGCTCAGCACATCTATAAAAGACAGATAAAAATATAGAGTGAAATATGAAAATGATTGAAACACTGAATGAACAAAACTAGAAAGAATCATAATGCATGAAACAGATTCAAACAGATATCCAGGACATTAAGAAGTCCATCAGAAGCTAGCAAAACTGCTTAAATGAAATTAAAGATATAATTTTAGAATTGAAGACAGCAGTACATCTAGTGAATATAAAAGGAAGGATCTCTTAAAAATAACTAGGAATCAGAAAATAACAATGCAACAGCTGCGAGATGGTACAAAGGAAAACAACATAAGACTAATAGGTGTCAATGGAATAGCTGGAGTCAACACAAATGATATAAAAAGACTTTGCAAAAGTAGGAGCAGAGGCCCTGCAGGATGGCTCAGTGGTCTAAAGCTCCTGCTTAGGAAAGCTTGGGCGGCTGCAGGGACCGCGGTTCGATCCCCAGCACCACATGCTGCGCCAGCCCTGCCCTCAGGGCAGGCTGAGCCGGCCATGAAAATAAATAAACAAACAAACAAAAGTTCTGAAAAAAAAAAAAAAAAAAGTAGGAGCAGACAATTTCCCAAGCATGAGAAAAGAATCTGATATACACATAATGAGGCATATAGAACTCTAGCTAGCCATTATAAAAATAAATCTATACACAGACACATCATAATCAGGTTTGCAGAAACTGAGCAAAAGAACACAATACTAAAAGATGTTAAAGAAAAGAAAACAGATCATCTATAATGGAAAGCCCATCAGAATCAGTGCAGAGTACTCAACACAGACCATCCGATCAAGAAAATCTTATAGTAAGATAGTTCAAGTTCTGAAGAAAATGACGTTCAATCCAGACTGATGTATCCTGCAAAACTATCTATCAAATTTAATGGAAATATAGACATCTTAAAGACATAGAGGTAGGTATTAACAAAAACCAAACCGAATGGAAGTATTTCAAAGAAAAACTGGGATCTCATCTTACTCATAAGTTTCTGCATGTCAAAAGAAATCATCAACAGAATAAAACAAAAACCCATGAATTGGGAAAAAATATAGCTAACTGTTCCTCAGAAAAAGGGCTTCGACCTAGAATATATTAAGAATTTTAAAAATCAGGCTGCCAAAATTCAAAGACCCAAAGCAAAAATGGGCATCTGAGATGAATACACACTGCACAAATGGAGACATGCAAATAACAAATAAATATATAAAAAAAAGTTCAACATCACTGTCCATTCAAGAGACGCAAATTAAAACAGTGCTAAGATATCTTCTTACACCAGAAAGAATGGCTGTCATCAAGAAGTCAATAAAAGCCAGATGTTGGAGAGGCTGTGAGGCAAAAGGAACTCTCCTCCACTGTTGGTTAGAGTGTAAACTGGGACAACCATTATGGAAATCACTGTGGAGATTTCTCAGAAAGCTAGGACTGGAGGTCCCACTCAAGACAGCCATTCCTCTTCCAAGTACTTTTCCAGAAGAACTAGAAACATCACACCACAGCAATCCATGTGCACCCATGCTTACAGCAGCACCTTTTGTCATAGCTAAACTTGGAAACAACACGAATGTCCATCACCTGAAGAGTGGATAAAAAAATATATGGAAGCTTTACAAAATGGAGTGTTACTCAGCTATAAAAAAGATAAATTCAAGGCTTTTGTAGATAAATGCATGCAACCAGAGACTGTATTGTTAAGTGAAATAAATTGGACCCACATGTGCAAAAAACATATTGTCTATTTAATGTGAGAACCTAAAGAGTAATTAAAACATTACAGGTACAACAGATCCTATGAAAGGAAAAGAATTTGTCCAAAGGAAGGAAAAGCTAGGATGAGGGAAAGAACAAAAGAAAGAAGGGAAAAAGCTATGCTTGGGTATATATGTCAGCTTGGTAATTCTACTATTGATTTCTGTTGGTCTATTAACAGGCATAGTTTGCTTAAACTTTTCTTATTTTTAAATTTTTTCTTCTCCTTTTTTAAAAACCCACTTTGCAGGTTCATATCTGTTAACCTAAATACCTATTTTAAAGATAACATTATACAGTACAACAACTATTTTGTTTAATAAAATTTAGTATCAGTTCTAGTATTTTTTTACCATTTTATTTATTTATTTATTTATTTATTTATTTATTTATTTATTTATTTGTCTTTTTGAGACAAGGTCTCGCTGTACAGTTCAGGCTGGCCTTGAGCTCAGTTTTGTAGCCCAGGCTGGGCTCCAACTCTCACCGATCCTACTGCCTCAGCCTCCTGAGTGCTGGGATTACAGGCGTGCACCACCACGCCCAGCTATTTTTACCATTTTATATCTTTAAAAAATAAGAATGCATTAAACATTCATATATCAAATAATATAAATCCATAAAATAAATATTGCGGTTTACCAAAGGTTTATATTCTGGATGCTTTGTCCGAAGTATAATAATCTTTATAGGTGCTGAGAGTTTTATTTTTATTTATTTATTTATTTATTTATTTAAAAAAATTTTTATTATTTTTTAAAAATTTTTTTAAAAATTTATTTATTTATTTATTGTTTCAGAACCTTTGTTTGTTTATTTATTTATTTTTATGGCCGGCTCAACCTGCCCTAAGGGCAGGGCTGACACTGCACGTGGTGCCTAAGCTTTCCTAAGCAGGCGCTTTAGACCACTGAACCATCTTGCAGGGCCTCAGGTGATGAGAGTTTTAAGAGTTGGGGCCTACTGGATGATAATTGGATTTTGGGTCACCAAGTTTACAAAGCACTAGTATCTATCTTACAGGAGTTGGTTAGCCCTCTTGAGACCAGGTCGGTATCACAAGTGTGAGCTGTTAATGCCGGAGGGCAGCCTGTGTGCTAGCCTGGCCTCCACACCTGCCCGCTGTTCTTTCTTCAGTATTGCTGTGTGATGCCATCCTCATTGTTATCAAATGGCCAGCGAGGGCTCACCAGAGGCTTGAAGCACAAAACTATTCATTTTGGAGTTTCAGTCACCAAAACTGTGAGGTAAAAAGACCTCTTTAGGAAGGTACCAGTCTTAAATGTTTTCTATAGTAAAACAAAATGTATTAAAACAACAATGCATAACTGTTTTAAAATCTTGGATTTGGTTCACATGAGTCTAGGAGTGGCAGCGAGGCTCTTTAGTGATGGCAGTTTCCAGTTTAGAGCAGCAAAATCTGAAAGAGTAGGATGATCTTCTCAGGCATATCCAGACAGCAGTGATCACAGACATTAAAAATAGAAAATAACTGGCTATAGCTACCTGCATTTCTCATATTTTTGTGCAAAAATGCACTGGCAGAGAGAGCCTACAGAGAAAAGGCCTCACAGATTTAAATCCATCAATTAATTGCAACTCTCACCTAAGTGTCTATTTAGCTTTCCCAATCAGTGTGATCTGCGGTTGTTCCCACCATTATGCTTTTTTCATTTATGTATTTGGTACAGAGTCTCTGTTATGGTTTGTATCTAGTTGTCCCCCAAAGCCTCATGTGAATCATGTCAAGCATGTGGCTCCAGTGGTGGGGCCAAGGACCAGGACGGGGCTTGAGGGGCATGGCCAAGACAGCCATGAACAGTTCAACTCACAGCATGCATTGTCAGAGGCCCACCCGAGGTTGCGGTCTTTAGGAGGTTTGGAGCAAATCATCCTGGACATGGTGCATAAAGTCTTGAGGTCTTGCTATGTAATTCAGGCTGCTTTACTTACTTACTTACTTACTTACTTATTTATTTATTTTATTTATTTATTTATTTATTTTTGTCTTACGCAGTTGAGGCTGACCTTGAGCTCACTTTTGTAGCCCAGGCTGGTCTCAAACTTGCACCAATCCTCCTGCCTCAGCCTCCCGAGTGCTGGGATTACAGGCGTGAGCCACCACGCCCGGCTTCAGGCTGCTTTAAATTATGAAATCTCCAGTAACTGTGAGCTAAATAAACCTTCCCTTCCCTAAGCTTGTGTGTTGGGTATTTGTCCCAGCAATGAGAGAAAAGTAACTAAGACAGTCTCATTACACAGCTCGAACTCATAATGATCCTCCTGTTTTCAGCCTCTCCAGCACTGGGATTACTAGTGTGTGTCACCATGTCTGGACTTGGTCATGGGCTCAAAGCATGCTGCAGTGGGCCTGGCAGGGCATGCAGGGCTGGGGATTGAACCCTGGTCTGTGCATTTGCCAAAGCATATACTTAGTCTGCTGAGCTATCTCACCAGCCCCACACCATTAACTTTTTTTTTTTCAGTACAAGGGATTGAACTCAGGGCTTTGCACTTAGCAGGCTACACCATTAACTCTTGTTTCTGAGAAAAAGTCAGGCCAGCCTCCCCCTAGGGTCTGCACTAACCAATTCGCATAGCCCTCAGTGTCTTAGAGAAATGCAAACTCAGAGTGATGAACGTTTCCATTCCAGCCATGAACTAAAGCCACAGCTCTACTGGGGTTGCACTACGCATAGCTCAGGCTGGGTCTCATGGGACTGTAGGGAACAGTAATGAGAACCCGGGAGTCAGAGAGCTCTGGATTCAGGTCTTTTATTTCCAAGCAGCTTGGAGAAGGTAAGAACATACTTTTAGTTTGCTTATTTGGAAATTGGAGGTGATAATGATTCCATTAGTGAGAGCGTGTGAGGATTTTGTACTTGGGCTGCACACTCGCAGCCATTCGTGTCAAATGGATTGATGACGTACTCAGCGGCATTTTATTGTTGGCGGTGGTTTCAGTTTTGCTGCTATTTATAGTGCTTTTAAGACAAAATTCCTCTGGGACTTACTGAGCCACGTGGGCTTTGGGGAAAGCAAAGTTATTGAAAAAATTTTCAGACTTGTTCAAATATGCTTCCCTGTTGGTACAACATGGGTTTCCTTTGCTTGTGCAAACACTAGCTTTTAACTCTGTCTCTGAAAGGAAGTGTGAAGAAATAAGATTAAACTTGGGGCAGATCCTGGAAGACTATGAAGATACATGACAAGTAGTAAAATTATGTCATCATAGATGACAAATTATTAAAATCATTACTGCTATAAGAAATTAGACCTGTGATCTGACCCTTACTCAGTGTTAACGTTCAGCATCTTTTGAAGCAGGCATAGCATAGGATGCCTGAGGGGGGACATTACAGTAGACATCACTGACCTGGGGTTCTTTCTGTGTCCTTGGTTCAGAGAACTGTGTACCTTACCTCCTCATACAGTAGAAGCACCACCCTGCCTCCCCCAGAGCTGGGATGGTTAAACAAACATGCAGGCTAGTGCAACTGCAGAGTCCAGAAATTACCCCACATACGTACGGACAGTGATTCCCAAGAAGGACTCTAAAACTATTCAATGAAAAAAAAAAAGGCAGACTTTTCAATAAGCAGCATTAAGAAAACTGAATATCCAGGTAGTATTTAGCACATTTGATTTTTACCTAAGATTATATAGAAAAATTAACTGAAATGAATCTATACCCTGTATGAGACCTAAAACCAGAAAGCTCTTAGAATTTAAGGAGAAAGCTTCATGATATTGGATTTAGCAATGAGTTGTTGGAAATATGTCTTAGTTACTTTCTTGTCCCTGAGATATAATTCCTGACAGCCCAGCTGAGAGGAAAGGCTCATTTTGGCTCCTGAATTTCAGACATTTCAGGGCACATGCTCCTGGCTTTGAGGCAGGAAAGGTGGAGTGGACCGACCGTGGCAGATCAGTCATTTCACAGCTGTCGGGAAGCAGACAGCGAGGCGAGAGCCTGGAAGGCGGTGGACGCACCCTGCCAGTCGTGTCTCCAGTGCTGTGTTCTTCCAACCAGGGCACATTCAGCAACCAAGCGCATTAGGGGATGAACCCGCTGATGAGGATAGCACCCCATGGGTATTTTGGGGGACACTTTAGATTCAAACTGCAAAAACATGATAGTAGGCACAGAAAACAGAAAACAAATATACTGGACTTTAAGAACATTAAGTATGTATATGCATCAAAGAATATCACTAATACAATTGAAAAGTAGCATACAGAGTGGGTAAAATATTTACAAATATTCATACTTCTGAGAAGTTGATATCTTAAATATATAAATATATAAAACTTACTGACAAAATTCATTTGAAAATGAACAAAAGACTTGAACAGACATATCTCCAAAAATATACAAATGGCCAATAAGCACATGAAAAGGTGTTCAAAATTATTCATCACTGAGGAAATTTAAATAAAACCTACAGTATTGTTTAACACAAAGAACAAAAATGACCAATTCAGAAATAATAGTTAGATGGCCCAGCAGGATGGCTCAGTGGTCTAAAGCGCCTGCTTAGGAAAGCTTAGGTGGTGTCAGGGACTGCGGTACGATCCCTGTCACCACATGCTGCGCCAGCCCTACCCTCAGGGCAGGCTGAGCCGGCCATAAAAACAAACAAACAAACAAAAGTTCTGAAACAAGAAAAATAAATAAAATTCTTTTAAAAAAACATAATGTCAAACAGAATTTTGTACATCAACATTCACAGTAGTATTATTTGCAATAACTAAAACATAGAAGTAATGTATTCACAGGTGAACAAAATATTATATATATATATATATATATATATATATATATATATATATATATATAGTGGAATATAAATCAGTCATGAAAAAGGAAGATTTTGACGCACACTGCAATGTAGGTGAGTGCTGGATGTTAAGCTAAGTAAAGTAAACCAATCACAAAATTTACTATGTTACCACCCATGTGAGAAATCAAGATCTCAGTGCTTTAGTCAAAATCATAGAAACAGAAAGCAGAGCGGTGGTTTCCACAGGTTGGGAGGAGGGAACAAAGGAGATTCTTTTTCTAACCAATATTGAATTTTAGTTTTGTAAGACACTGATGGCTCCCCAAGAACGTGAATGTACTTGGTGCCACTGAGCTGCACCCCGATAGATGATGGTGAGAGTAGGCACTGCGTTATCCTTACTGCGTCACAGTAGAAACTGGGGGAGTAAAAAAGGAGCGTGTGGAACATTAGACAGCTGTTCACCGAGCAGGTGTCTAGCATTCCCGCTTGTCTCCATCTTTGTGGTGATGAAAACCACTAGGTGAACAAATTTTTCTCTTCATTCATTTCAGAAGTCACTTTTTTGGCTGGGGACTCTATGTCTAGCATGCCATGCTGACCCTGCTGCCCAGGCACTCTGACACAGTGATTAAGGCTGGGTGTGGTGGCTTGGGAGGCTGAAGGCAGTGGAATCACTAGGAGTCAGAACTATGTAGCGAGAGCACGCAGAGCCTGTAGACCCTGTCCTAAAGAGAGAGAGTGGAGACAGAGACAGACAGAGAGAGAGGAGAGAGAGAGACAGAGAGACAGATAGACAGAGAGGAGAGAGAGA